>JASCZW010015530.1:0-20393 GCA_034211315.2 Aedes japonicus | reverse complement strand
ATTTTGGATCTGTTGGCATGCCCAAGCAACACAAAAGTTTTATAACGGTTGAACATACTTTTATGTGGCTAGATTTGGTTATAAAAAAGCTTTTGTATCATAAAAGCATACTCAGTATGTTACTCAGGTGTTTTAGGGAAGATCAATCGTAGTATTTTTTCAAAGCTTTTGGAATATGAAATTAATTAATTTCTGAAGAAGATTCTGTTTCTTTCAGTTATAAGCTGATTTTTTTTCTCATATTTTTTTTTGTTATTTTCTAGCAGTTGAAGTGAAAACTAGAGAAAACTTCAACTCACTTCAAACCTATTTTACTATTGCGAATTGAAACAATTTACTGTTTGGGGGATTTATTCTTCTTTCTTGCATAATCTTTGGGACAAGATTTCATCGAACATTTGTGAGTGATTTTTCATTCTACCGTTTTCAGCCTTGCAGAAATATTTTTTAAATTTCAAATTTTTGTTACTCATGTGTTTATGCTTGTACCAATGCAATGCTCTTAATCTTTGGGGCAAGAAACTAATAAATTTTATACTTCTTCATTTCAATTACTAGCAAAACCCGGTGCGAGTCTTGCTATGCTGCAACATAATGATTGAATGAAACTGGCGTGTTTATGGTTGTTTTTTGGAATGAGTTTTGTTAAAATATTTTCGTTTGCTAATGTGTGATTTCGATTAAAGTTTTTTATTTTTTGATTTAGTTATTGTTTTAATTTTTGTTTACGTAAGTTAGTGGCATAAGTAATTCCACTCTCAAGTTTATATTTTTCTGAAGAAATAAAACAAAAATTATACCTTAATAAGTATTTTGAATCCCCCAAATAAATGCTTATGTTGATGTTTGGATGAAGTTTGTGTTCTATAGCAGCATTTCTTGCTTCCAAAAACCTCACCATGCCATAATTTGGTTACATTTGCTTGATTAGTATGAAGAATTTTTGTTATTCATTTGATAGTATGAAAGCCCCCCTTTTAGAGAAGGGAAGGGGTCTCGAACTACCATAGAAACATTTGCTGTCTTCAAAAACCTCTA
Organism: Aedes japonicus; assembly: GCA_034211315.2. Lineage (NCBI taxonomy): Eukaryota > Metazoa > Arthropoda > Insecta > Diptera > Culicidae > Aedes > Aedes japonicus. The sequence goes on along the minus strand of JASCZW010015530.1, from coordinate 19,355 downwards.
CTTGCCACATTTGGTTCCATTTGTTTCATTAATCCTCGATTGATGCAGAAATTTCAGTTTTTTTTTGTATGAGAGCCCGCCCGCTTGGCTTGTTCTCGAGCCATGAAAAAATGTGCGTTTCATTTATATGGAAACTCCCTTTCTTTTAAAAGAGGCAGGAGCAGAGCTGACAAAAGTTATTCACGTCATACAAAACACAAAAAGAAAAAAAGTTACCTTCACCGATTCGAGCTACGCGTCGTGTTGCACCCAAAGCATGAAGATAGTCATGTATTCATACCAAGGAGCTGGCGAGAATTCATTTTGCTTTAGCCAACATCTCTAACATGCAAACATCAAAAGATTCATTATTTGTAAACAATACTGCCACTCGTTCCCGTAGGAACAAACGTCAGACGGGCCTTATTCAAATAAGGCCCGTGATATGTTGCATACTGTCAAACGCTAGTAACAAGGATAGGGTTGCCAGGCCCCTGATTCATACTCAACGACGATGTTTTATATTCCTTCTTCGTGGTCTGGAATCAAAACGACGCGAACACATAGTGTGCCTTACCTTGATACAATTTTACGGTGCACTAAATTGGTCGCGTCGCATGTGTTTTGTCCAGTGTTTGACCAGGTTATACGTTGTGTTGTGAATATTTGGTTGAGACACGACGATGAGACGAGTGAAATGAACTTACTACTGGGAGTTAATTTAATACCACCGAGAGGAATCGTGCCAGCTCGGTGGGTACTTTCAATAAGACGTTAACTCCGCTAAAATAACATAGAATGATGTTTCCTTTTTATAGGGGAGACGAAGTTTGGATGAACATTGTGGAGTCGTGTGCACCGCATCATTACAATAGTCCATGGATACGGAGCGCCGACATTGATGGTCCACGCTGCTCGCTTTAACTACAACAATAGAAATTGGCTGCTTGCTTGGTAGCCACTCTCGATGGGTGGAAACAATGCACGATGCTGGGGGGACGCGTTGCTATTCACACAACTAACAGCAATACGCCGTGTGCTGTGTGAGATCGAACAGCATGCGAAACTGACCGGATAAAAATAACCATACAATTAAAATACAATTATATAAAATTACTTTAAAATCTACTGCCGCCGTTGAATCTTATTGTTCATGTATCAGATAAATGAAAAATGTATATTGTGATTCCAACAGATTAACTTTTAAACCTATTTGCAAGAATTTTCAGCATTTGTGAAACTACATAATCAATAGTAATTGGCTCAAATTTGCTCGGAAAAAAATTCTTTTGTTATTCTGTTGTCTGTTGTCTGTTGTGTTAAATTCCGTTATTCTGTTGTCAATGTCTCAATTTACGTTCGATTCTATTGTGGAAACAATAACTGCTATTGTCATCTCATAATTATGAACAATAATTCAAATTTTACGCACTATTGATTTTATCGTATTATTACAATAAATTTAATCAAAATCATTTTTTTTTCGGATGTTGCGAGCATCTATTCAGTTTGTGTTTGAGTCTGTACCGGTCTGATAAATTCAAAGAAATGCCGGTACCGTTTTTGAAGCAGGTGGTATAAATTTCCTGGAAAAATGTTGCAAAAATATTGCACATTTCTTCCGAATTGCTGCCAATGCGTTCATCTAGATGGATGGATGATGAAAAATTTTCAGATTTAAATTTTGTTTTAACGTAATTGAAAAAGGGCACAACTTTATTTCCCTTCCAGTTTTAGTGTTATACTCTTCAAATGCGATGACTAAATTTAGTTGATTACAAACGTCTAAATATTTCTCTAAATCTTCAGTGCTGTTTTTTTTTTGTAATTTTTGTACACCTTTTGCTTGCGATTTTTAGAATTTTTTATTTTTCTGTTATACCAGACAAAATATTTTGAATTTACATGATGTCGTATTATTTTGATTGGAACCTCTTTATGAATAATTCCGAAAAAAAACATTATAGTAGACATCAACAGCAATTTCAAAATTTCCTTCATTCCGTACACGCTTAGAAATTGTGAATTTTACACGAGACGTAATTCTTGTTTGTTAAAAGTCTGGGAATGTAAAAAAAAAAAATTTGCGTAAAATTAAGGCTTTTGAGACTGACGCATACGCAATACGACAAAAGATGTGATTGGTTGAATTTAAAGATTGGACTCGGAAAAAAAGCTACACTTTGTTTTAGGTGTAACTTTTTATCGCGTGGGTTAAAATCAATGAAATTTTGGGTAATACTCGTTAAGAATGTTATGTTTATGCGTGCATCTGTCAAGTATGTTTCAAGATGCGTTCGAAACAAGAAGACCTACGCCAGCAAATCCTGGGCGCGGTGATCGATAATCCTAGTCAGTCGCACAGATGGATCGGCAAAAGGCTTTGAATCCACCATTCCACCGTGTCCCGCGTTGTGAAGATGTTCAATTAGACGAAGACCATCGAGCGACGCGCTGGAAGCGGCCGAAAACCGAAAACAGAATACCCAGATAAGGCAGTACCTTATGAATAACCCGAACCTTTCCATCCGAGACGTGGCCAAAAAGGTCAATTCGTCGAAGTGGTTGTCCAGCAGACCATAAAGCGGACTGGGCTACGTGTTTTTAAGGTCAGGCTGGTCAAGCTAAGCTGTCTTGTCATGGACGACGAGAGTTATATCAAGGCGGACACCAAACAATTCCCCGCCTCGAGTTTTTTGTCGGTACGTCCCGCATTGAGGTTCCGGAAAAGTTCCGGAAGAGAAAGATGGACGAACTCGCGAAGAAGTACCTGTTGTGGCAGGCGATCTGCGAGTGCGGACTGTACAGCAAACCGTTAGTCAAAGCGGCACCATAAACGGGCAGATTTATCGAGAGGAATGCTTGCAGAAGCGCTTGCTGCCCTTCCTCCGCTCTCACCGTGGTCCCACGCTGTTCTGGCCGGATCTCGCTTCGTGCCATTACGCCAAGCCTGTAATGACGAAGCGAAGGGCGTTAATGTGGTCCCGAAGTAGACGAACCCGCCAAATACACCAGAACTTCGTCCGATCGAAAAGTTTTGGGCGATAATGAAGAAGAAGTTGAAGAAAAGCAGACAAACATTCAAAACCAATGAAGCTTTGAAGAAAAACTGGGAGTAATTGTGTAAGGATGATGGACAAAGCCTCGCCCAAGATCTCATGAGCAGTGTTAAGAGAAATGTACGAGCATTTAGCTTGTGGGAGGAAATTCAATAAATAAACTATGCCAAAAGAGAGCTACAATATATAGTTTTTTATTCCCTGAAAATTTGAGAAGTATCCGATTTAAAATGAATTTTCGGTGATCATTTTTGTGTGTCTCATTTTTTCCGAGTCCAGTCTTTATTGTCGCATCTCTTTCAACAAATTCTTATGTGCTAAGGGACGCTTGCATGTGTCGGTCTCGGGAGACTGAAATTTACACGACATTTTGGTAGTGTGTATTATTAGTTGCCAGTTTACACTACTTAATCTGCGTTTAATATTCTCATAATTTGCTTTGTGATATACAAAAATTTCCTCGAGTCGTTGGGTCTTTGAGTTTCATGATCAAATAGAGAGAATTCGATTGCTGTGTGAAATGCTTCTTTTTACCATAAGGGATTGAAGGATTCATTCGCACATAAATCTTCGTGGACATTGGTCAACAGAAAGCCCAAGTAAAATTCTGCTGATTTTTGACGTTATTACTTTAATTTAGACCTAAATTAGCAGTTTTGTCGAAAACAAACTGCAGTGTTTCATTGTCTGTAACAACTGGAAAGATGCTTTTATTTTCAGAGTCCTGAAAGTGTCAGCTTATCTTAGGTTGAAGTCACCATAGATGTGAACTTTAGCCTCAGGAGGTAATTGTGATACAATTTGTTAGGCGTTTTGAAAAAAAAAGATTCATGAACAGTTTTATTTGCACGATCTGGTGGAAAAAAACCTTCAGACAAAATTTCGGTATAATATAAAAGTACTTTCTTCGCTTCAAACGCTTTCATGTCAGCTTGTTTCAGTAGCTAAAATTACCGAAAAGTATGAGCCTAGTAAATGTTTATATATTTCTTCCATTTTTGCTGTGCCTGTCAAAATTTCAACCGTATGAAAGGTTGAAATGTCAACAATAAATAAGAATTTCAGTTGAATTATGTTTTAGCGAAGATATTCGTGAAGTTACGTCGGTTACAAAAATCATGCAATGTCTTCTGCTTTCTTAACTAATCAATAGGTTATAGAAAATTTTCCCCTGGGCACTGGAAAAACCTTGTGGTAGCTTGAAAACTACCAGGTTCCAGGGCTTATCTGGATCTTTACCCAAACGGGAAAGATGCAAACCAGTGTTTCCAGGGGTGATGTGGACCAGAAGTGCATTTGAACCCACTAGTAGTAGCATTTTAACTTTTAATTTGACACCTTTCCTCATTTTCATACAATATAGAATCTGTATAATTTCAATAATATTACTACTTTTCAAAGAATCGTCTATTTATTTTAATACTTTTATTATAACTGAGTTTTAATATGGGTCTGCAATTTTCTGGAAAGCATCACCACACAGATTTTACATTTGGTTTGGCCGTTTTTGGCAGAGGAGCGAATTTGTTTGTATATTTCTAGAACATAAAAAGAAACAAAATTAGCCTGGTAGGGTCACAGTGGAAGCAATCCGGAGTCTCATGGACAGCCAGGCATCTCGGCCTCTGGTTGGAACAAGACCAAGTACCCGCCCAAGAAAGACTTACGTGGACGAAGCACATGCATGCGAGTATCATCTAAGGCGGTATGTTCCCAACAAATCAAAAGTAATAACAACAGAGTGGGTAAGTAAATCAGTTAATATTTCCAAAACTACATACACATCATACATGCAGACATAGCTATATATTAAAAGACCGCCTACAAATACCCATGTCCAACAGAGCAGCTTATTTTCCCGATGAGTCTAGCGTCAACTACTTTGTTCCATTTGGGAGTGTGGAATAGGGGAGATAGCTGTTACATTGTCACACCTGTACTACATTAAATTGCGCACGTGACACGAATATCACTAACAATGTAATGACACGGACAAAGTACAAAAACGCGGACTTTGACAAATACCTGAACAACAAAACGCATACACTGACTGATACTGAATCCCAAAAATTTTCAAGAAGATTATGTGAGCTGATTTCGAAAGCCCGGTGTTTATTTGGTCACCATAGACTAATCCTTCCGGCATAATCACTTGAGAATTTTCAAAAACCAACCCCGATCATTGCAATCCTATGGGGAAAAAAAAAAAATAGGTTATAGAAAATTTTCATATGAATAATCAAAACTTCACAAACCACGTTAAGATCTGGCTATAATCTACGCTTCATTTAAATGTTTAAAATGGCCTTTGGAAAAAGCCAAGAAGGGGAGATGGTTCTGAAAATATCAAAAATTGTCGACATGACTTATGAATAACCCTTTACAGCCGTAGAGGACGTCTTCGCCATTCTTAGATTTAGCGACCAAAACATATTGGTTTTCTTCATGCACCATCTTAGGAGTAACGATTCCAAAATATTCATGCATCATCAAAACGATGATTTATGGTTCTTTGCATATTTTTTGTTGCGTGACTAGGAAGGGTTTGTGACGAACAACAAGTTGGCATCACCGAACTTGTATGCCGTTACAACTTTATTGTTGCACGACGACAAGCTTTGCGTTGCAAGTCAACATGTTCCCCTTGCGCGACATTGAAGGCAACATACCTCGTCGCTACTGTGGTTTTATGTGCTTTAATGATGACTTTTGTCAACACTGGGCAAGAGTCTTTAGCCACCTCCGTAAAAAAGTCTGCCTTTAAAAACTCTCACGTGCCAAATTTGGCTCCACTTGCTTCATTTGTTCTCGAGCTATGCAGAAATTTCTGTTTTAATTTGAGACCATTAGAGGCCCCCCTTCCCCTCTTCCAGAGATGGAAAGGGGTCTCGAACCACTCTGGAAACATTTCTGGCCTTCAAAAATCTCCACATGTTAAATTTGGTTCCGTTTGCTTGACTATTTCTCGAGTTATGCAGACATATGTGTTCCATACATATGGAAGACCTCCCTTCCTCTTCCAATCCAACCAATCCAAATCCAATCCAAATCCAATCCAAATCCAATCCAAATCCAATCCAAATCCAATCCAAATCCAATCCAAATCCAATCCAACCAATCCAAATCCAATCCAAATCCAATCCAAATCCAATCCAAATCCAATCCAAATCCAATCCAAATCCAATCCAAATCCAATCCAACCAATCCAATCCAATCCAAATCCAATCCAAATCCAATCCAAATCCAATCCAAATCCAATCCAACCAATCCAAATCCAATCCAAATCCAATCCAAATCCAATCCAAATCCAATCCAAATCCAATCCAAATCCAATCCAAATCCAATCCAAATCCAATCCAAATCCAATCCAAATCCAATCCAAATCCAATCCAAATCCAATCCAAATCCAATCCAAATCCAATCCAATCCAATCCAAATCCAATCCAACCAATCCAAATCCAATCCAAATCCAATCCAAACCAATCCAAATCCAATCCAAATCCAATCCAAATCCAATCCAAATCCAATCCAAATCCAATCCAAATCCAATCCAAATCCAATCCAAATCCAATCCAAATCCAATCCAAATCCAATCCAAATCCAATCCAACCAATCCAATCCAAATCCAATCCAAATCCAATACAAATCCAATCCAAATCCAATCTAAATCCAATCCAAATCCAATCCAAATCCAATCCAAATCCAATCCAAATCCAATCCAAATCCAATCCATATCGCAGCGCACGAAATGCATTACGAATCAACGCCACAAATTTTTATTCTTGTTAATTCGGAACCCTTGGTGAGATCTATCTGATTATAAATATAACACAAACACCTATTTTAAAATAATATTAAGTCTGTGCCTGGTTTGGAAGTATTACGTTTTTAAATCTGGCAGTGTGTTGCGTTACCCTTATCCAAATGATATTGGTGATGTTTACATGCCGGGCTTATTGTCTGTGAAAATTATCTCGGAATGGACATCACTCTCCAGACATTCTTAAATGGGTTGCTGGATCTGCAGCTACATAAACTTATATATCCACATGTGCATGATTGAAAATATGGTTTGCAATGTGTTTCTCATCTGTTAGTCAAAAGTCATGATTAATGACGGTTTCACATCGCAACAAACATCAGTGTCGAATAATCGCTTGTTCTAACTTATTTGGAGATGTTGTTCAGCTTTTTCTTCTAGACAGATTCTTCGACACTGATGTTTGTGAACACTGATGTGTGCAGTGAAAACCAGCATACGGCCAAATGACCACAGCTGTCAAGCTTTACTTAGGTATCGAGGTTGATCGAGGTGAATATTGACATGATAAGAGCTGGAAAATATGCAAATTTACAACAACAAAAACAAAATTAATACAAATACATATAGGCTAGGGAACGGCTTCAGCACCCCGGGACCCTATTTCAAGCATGGGGTAAACACTAACCTACAACGCTCATTTTTTACAGTACGGTGCTCCATCTAGTGAAGCACCATACTGCAAAAAATTAGCGTTGTAGGTTAACTCTTACCCCGTGCTTGGAATAGGGTCCCGGAGAGCTGAAGCCGTTCCCTATCTTATGTTCGATAATTTGTTCATGAATTTTCAGAAATTTAATGAAATTCAATAAGGTTATGCGAAAGAATGTCGAAATTGGTCTCCACTCTACAGTTCCTTTGCATTTCATTTAAAACTTGGTGAATTTATTTTTCTACATTCTACATTCAATTATTTCTTAAATTTCAATATGGCGATTGGAAAAAAATACAGATTTGCCAAAATGCCAATATTTCTCTGCAATGGCTACTTTAGAACTATTTGGTCATTTGGTGACTTCTCTCAATGCCAATTATCCGTTTAATGCATTTACTGGAGGCAAAATGATTAGAAAACGCTTTTTTATTTGACCATAATAAGATAGTATGAATGAGTCTTAAAATGACATTTCAAAACCACATTTACCGAGTTCATAAAGTCAAAACAAAACCATTGATAGGAGTAAAAGGAATTTTAGAAAACAAGGTTTTAAGATCGTTATCAACAAGATGTGGAGGTTTTCATAAACCTGAATTGAATATGAAACCTACTGGCAACCTCTTGGTTCAGTAATAAAACCAAATACTTGTTGCTGTCATAAAACTTTAATAAAACTCAATAAAGCTGGATGGTTTAGGCAATGTTACTTGGAATTACTTCATCTTCTTCTTTCGGCTTGTTTTTTGAATTACAGAAGGTAACTTAACAGAATACAAACTTTGCGCACATTCTCTTACGGTAAAAATATAATAAATCTGCACACTTGTTTCCATTCGGTTAGGATAACATAAATATGACTTACTAAGTCATAATCAAGTTACTATGACTAGCTATGATCGTAGTGTGCTACTTGAGTTGTTGTATTGGTTGTTTGTTGCATTGTTTGGGATTTGCTTTAATTTATACGCATTACAGTTTTAAGCTACTTTAAACAGTTTGTTTGGAGACATTAAACCTCAGCATCTACATCAAAGCATCTACATCAACGTTTTAATAAGAACCATGCGTCTCCATAGTTGACAAATATGTATCAAATAAAAAGCTCCCATCTAACAAGCAACTTGTGTGCAATATTTCGCGCAAGCTGATGCTTAGATCATCAAACCTCTTTATCGACGGTGCAATACAAGGCATGCGCAATCGAATCGCCTGATGGTGGCACTAAATGCGTACGCTTATCAACTCGCTCAATGAATATTTTATATTTTATTTCATATAGGATTCGATTCGATAAAAACAATCACAACAACGCAGCCAATTTTTCGTTTGGCGGTTTTATTTCCATCATGATTAGAGTGAATACAATAACAACAAAATAATATCGTTAATTGGCACGGCGTTTAATAACACTATAAGCTTTAATTTTGTTTGTTTCTTTGATCAAGTTGGCCATTCGTCATTCACATTAAACTTACTCTTATTTGCAGAGAATTAAAAAAAAACAGATTCATAAACTACTCCTACGGTTTAATGAGAGTTCCTCAGAGTTGTTAGGTTTATTCAAAGAGATTAAATTTGACAATGGCACATTTTCCGTCGTTGTTCCCAAATACAAAGTGTTATCTTTCTTGTTAATTTGTTTTAAAGTAAATTGCGGGTTTCCTACGGGTTTAATTTCCTCTTATAGCTAGTTGAATTTTTCAGAAAATTTTCGGACAAATCCTTACATAATGCTGCATGGCATGGCACAGCAGAGTGGAAGACAAACTGGCACGACGGCTGCTCCGGACTTGGATGTGGTCTTGGATTTACTCTCCGCTTCGTACATGTACTTTCCACTGGCCTTGGCATATTCACCCTGCAAAATATTTCCGAATTTATTTCAACGAAGATGCTGCCAAACGAATGTCAACGTACCTGAGCTCGCCACGCAGCAGCTTCGCTTTCTTTCTTGGCGAACATTTCATGTCCGGGAGGATAGTACACCGGGGGTCCTGCCACGTTTTTCGACGAAATGGACACATTTTTGCTATCTAGTGGTTCCTCCACCACAGTTACCTTCGGCGGCGATGGCTCCCGGTGCTTTTTCGGCCCTGTGCCATTTTGGCTATGGTGAGTGTGCTTTGACATGTAGGTAATTTGGCCGTTCTGAAATGGGAATGGAAATTTGGTTGAACAACACTGATTTTATTTTAAAACTGCCACAATATATGTGTGACCGAATTGTTAAATGTAGACTGAATGTCCGTTTATAAATACAGGTCAGGAAATCGTAAACATTTGAGAACAACTGTGTGTAATTAATATGATATTGAGAGAAGTGTTCTCAAACTGTGTTTCGGTCTACCAAAGCAGTTTAGATAGGTCTATTGAATTAATTTAATACACGCAGTCTTAAGTTATGACCAATGTATGTTTAACCCATTTTTTTGCGTATACGCAACGCTACTTTACAAAAACATTGCAAGTGCCGTGTTTGTGAGGTCTCGCCACAGTTTTGTTTATTCGGAAGGTGTATCCTCAGGCTTTCTTCCCCTTAATATCACAACCACCTATGAAATACACACATTCACAAACACGTGTATATGTAGATACATGTTTATCATTTTTTTTTTAATCGGACTCAACTTATCTGGGTATCCATTCGTTCTGAACAAGTCAAAACAGCTCAACAACGATGCGCCAGCGTTGCGTACACGCAACATGACGTCCCGGCGTTCCAGGTGCCGGAAAAATATGCATTAAATAAAAATAAGTTACTCAAAACTAACTTAAAACTGATTTTATTCTAATAAAAATAAATAGCAAAAAACGGCGAAAATGGGCTAAGCAAAACTTATTTTAAGTTAATATACATTTCCGTCGTTTTGGATCTATGCAATATGAAATAGCGTTTTTTCATTAATCAATTGTTTATTTTTTTGTGCTGTTCTCACCAAGATGATTATTGATAATTTTGCTAGCTTATTATTAACGATGATAAATATTTCTCCCTATGTTCATTTTAGCCTTTATAACTTTTCAAATACAACTAATTTAATTATTTTCTGACGAGACGATAACCAGGGGAACAGGTACTTTGCGTCCCCTTACCAAAGAATTTGTCGTAAAATATATCTCCTACATCAAGTTCCTAAAGAAAACCATTCGATGGCTGACAGTCAGCGAGAAGGGACTGTTCATACACCTGTTTTTTTCACCTGAGCTTGCGGTGAATGGGAAGATATACAGTACGAAGTGCTTGCCAGAAATTGTCACCTTTGGCAAGAAGTATCACACGGAGGAGGGTGTGTTTTTTGCAATAATTTAGTGGTAGATACGAAATTAGTCATTGTTTTAATGCATACGTTAGGAAGGAAATACCTGGTTTGGCAGATTATCTGCTGCCTTTTCTGTAATAATACCATGGGCTGGTATGCCACCAACATTGTGGAAGGTATGCACATCGACAAGTACCACCTCCCTTATAAACTTGCCAAATCGAAAATATAGCCCGATCGAGAAATATTAGGCTATCGTCAAGCGGAACTTGAAGATGACCAAAAAAGTCTTTTGGAAGTGAGAAGCAGTTAAAAGCAATGAAAATATACGATTTAGCTGTACAGAATGATGACAGCATTTATACGAAAGGCCACGCATTTTTAATTCGATCTACCAGAAGCTCTATCGTACAAAAAGCAACAATGTTGCCCATAATCTTTTGAGCAGTGACAAGGCAAAGGTACGTTTGGATATGGAAAAGTGGTCAAATGAAGTTAAATCATATCCTTAATACTGTGATCTTAAATGTTCGAATGTATGAAGAAACTTAAACATAAGTCTTTAATATAAGTGAATCAAAGTCAGTTACCGTTACGCTGTGTGTGACCATTTATTACTAAGTGTGAACATTAAGAAAAACTAAATAATATTCACAAAACTACGAAACGCAAAAAACGGTTTTCTTGTTAATTGTAAGATTTAATTCTAGCTCTGTGCAGTACAAATTAGTCTGAATTTTGGGGAATAGTGAGCACAGATATTTTGTAGCACGCGAAATCGTTGAGATAAACGGAATGGAAATCACAAATCAGCGAATTTCCATGACTATTAGGTTTTCTTGTTCTGTAATGTTTCGGCCCCAGTCTTCAAATTTTAAGTGAGCATTAGGCTGATGCAAATTTTGAAATTTTTGCTCCCCTAAGCTTAATCGACGCCAATTTGGGTCCTGACAGTCCCCAAAAAATTTGAACACATTTGGTTTTAATTTGGCTTTGCACACGCTATTCAAAATTTGTATGGGAATTAGTATGAAGAATCTCAAACTTACATTTCCAGATCCCTAACATCTTAATATTATATCCTTAAACCAAATATAATATAGATTCATATAGTGTAAGTTGTCAACTATCAAAATGCCGAAGATACCTGACATGTAAATTTTATACAAAAATAGTTATTCAATAAAACATAAAATACAAACTTTAGGTTTGATGTTTTGTTCTTATTTTTGTTATCTTATTATTTTATATATTTAATGTTTTTAATTTATTTTATTTTTATATATTTTATATATTATTTTATATTAATATTTTATATATTTTATATTTATATATTTTATATGTATATTATATGTTTTTATTTCTTAGGGCTGCAAAATGGTGAGTCGACAACTGTGATGGAGCGTGCGTCCTCGCAACATAGCTCTGGTCCTCACAAGTTCCTACCTCATGCTTCCACGGGTCAACAGATGACAAAGACCGCCAGCTAAGGGTTGCGTACTTAGCTGGTAGTGCAGCCTGGGCACTGTTGTCCTTCTGACTTCAGCTAGATTGAGGAGGTGCGTGTCGAGCGTCTGTCCACCAAGGAGGTCTGTCCACCAGCGGCTGAGTAAGCAACGCTGTATCTCGTCAGCTATACCTTAGGAGGCAATCCCACTAACGCAATGTAGGCTGCGCGGTAAGATAGCATCCTGAAGTCTTACCCTACCACGAAAAATGTAAGTATTCTTTATTTCTTTATACGGTATATAATTTTGGATCATCCATGGAATCAGAAGACATGCAGATAGTACACATGTTATTCTCATTTTATATTATAACATGCCTTCACAATATTTTTTATGCTATTCTCAGCTTCGCATTTATCCATCATCATAAGTTTTAGTCCACTTACCCCCCATGGAGCAAGATAAGGCGCTATAACCTTGGCAATTATTGCTACGCTTTTGGTTCAAATGCCAAAAGTTCACCCACAGGCAAAAGGAGCATCAACTAATCTTTCTTGCATCTATGCTCCCAACGATAAGGTACAAATTATCACACTGTATAACTCAACATGGAAGCGTTTGGTACGGGAGGTCCACGCTTTCTTCCTTTCCTTGATTCAGACTAGTAGAGCGATTTTAGATCTTTCTGGAATCGCTCTATTTCTTGGAATCCTCTCTGCGGCACATACTACGCAGTTGGCCTGGCCGATGACAAGAAAAATGATGTATTCAAGAAAACATCATTTTCCAGGATGCTTTCAAGAATTGGCTGCGTTAGTATGAGATTAGATTTAGGTTAGATATTATATGTTTTTATTTCTTATTATTTTATTTGTTGAATAACTATTTTTGTATAAAATTTACATGTCACGTATCTTCGGCATTTTGATGGTTGGCAACCTACACTTATATGAATCTTAATTAGATTTGGCTTAAGGACATAATATCAAGATGTTAGGGATCTGGAAATGTAAGTTTGAGATTCTCCATACTAATTCCCATACAAACTTTGAATAGCGTGTGCAAATCCAAATTAAAACCAAAAGTGTTCAAATTTTTTGGGGACTATCAAGACCCGAATTTTCGTCGATTAAGCTTAGGGGAGCAGAAATTTTGAAATTTGCATCAGCCTAGTGAGCATTCAATTGAGGGAATCTTTTTGAGTCATTTTTTGATAAAAGTTTTGTTAGAACTCGGAAAAAGTATGGATTCATTTAAAATAAAACCACAAATCACATGGTTATCTGCTTTGAGTAATTGGATTCTCATTTCGTCCTACTGGTTTATGGTTGAAATATGGTTAAATGAACTTTCCAAAATACCTTCACAATGATTAGTTTTCGTTTGCACTTAATACAATTGAGAAACACATATTAAATTTTAAAATAACAACTCAACGAATTTTCGTTAAACGGTTTATTCAATATTTTTCAAAAATTTCGTTCATAAAGACAAACTCCGCATGTATCAAACGTTCAAAACAATTACAGTACCGGATAAAAAATGCTCCAAGCTGGATTGCTGTGTTCAATGTTCGTTTTTCATAGCAATTTAGAAGATAATCTGAACGTATATTTTATTTCTAGATTACTGATATCTTAAGTAAATGTATGACGCAACATAGTTGTACTAATTTTACCTAGTGTTACCAGAAGCAATACATACTATTTCAAATATGTGGTGGCAAAGTAAAATTTACCAAGCTTGAGAATTCACATAAGATACTTCATTATATAACTGAATTTACTTAATATATTAAAAATTGAAGCGATTAAATTTATTAGTATGCGTTGCGTACCCTTCTGATGCGATAACTGCTGCACAATGAGCTGGCAATGAAACGACCGACGTAATAAGCTGATCAGGTGGAATATTGGACCATACTTGCTTGATTCCTACCGCTTAAGATCGTCTGGATTCTCGTACATTCGAACACGAATTCGAGCTCCATTTGAGCTCCTTCCATTGGCACTATAGATTGAATTTAAGTCTGGCGATTGAGATGGCCACTCCAACTATGATGAACTATGATCAAAAATGGTCTCAGGGGTCATTACACCAAATACCATTGAGTCAACGCCTTGGACCGGATGAGTAATTAATTAGGCTGAAAATCATGAGGTCGAATGGATGATTTGGAGTACTATACATAAATCTGCTCTCAAAAACTACAGAATATAACTTTTATGTTACGCGGAATAGATTTTCCGATATCTTCAATAGCAAACCAGGTTCTGACGGCCGTAAACTTCAAGCTAAATAAACTTTGATTAGCAAATCTCAGGGTAACTTTCTCATAATGAACATACTATTTTGGTTGAACCTTAAAATTTAAGGATCGTATCACGAGTCAGTGTGCGTTACGTTAAAATTAGTGTTGTGAATAAGGAATCTATAGATTGGATGTGCACTGAAAATTAATTTTGGTAAATTAGTTTTCACTCGTTTCGTAAACATGGATTTTGTACATATCACAAATGTCTCGTAAATTGTATGAAAAATTCAAATGGCCTGCCGTTTGGTGAACTAACATCTTTTTGTACAATTCTCAAAGTGAATTTTGCGAAGACCAGCCAATCGCTGCTTTTCTTCAATCATGCTCAGACATGTTTATGTTGCTGCTGGGGTGGCCGGGAATAATTGACATATTCCAAAATTCAAATCAATGCGTTGTTCGGATTTATGGCTTCATACTCACTAATCAAGTATCTTTTCACGAGTCACCATGGCCTATTGAGATCAACCACGGGTACAATAACAGCTCTTCTCAGAAATGTAGGATCAAAACCCATGTCAGAAACATAAAAGCTCTTTGTACTGCTTCGTACAATGCACGAGTGTTATTTTGGTTTCTACATATACTTCGTGTTTTTGAAAGTTAAATGTGAGGCATTGAGTACGAAGGTAGCTTCTTAAAAAGTACAAATCAGTTTCGTTGCAGAAAACAACGAATAGATTCGTTATTCTTCCTTCGATTTATTGATATAACCAAAATTTGATTTTCAATGTACCTATCACCAATTTACTTACGCTGAAGCTTTCCTAATAGAATAAGGTTCAGACAATCTCTGATCTCTCTAAGTAGTTTAAAAATAGATGTGCTTATAATCGACTTAGAAATAGGCAATATTGCATAATAAATTCAATCCCACTGTTCCGAATCTTATGTTTAACCTTTGTTTGTGAACTAGCAAGATTGTCAATATTTAGGATAATCAATGCACTGTAAGTTCTACCGTAAGTATGATATATTTAAGTTAGCCAATTTGGAGCCCACTAGATTAACTTTCACGTTTGAATTTAATTTGAATAGTGTAGGTTGCAAAAAGTAAATGCTAAATTTAGGAAATTCACGTATGATCATAACTATCGGGTATTGTTCTGATCTTCAACGGTTAAAAATACTTTTACATGACTAGATTTAGTTATAAAGAAGTTTACTCAATCAGCAAGTTGTGTTACTCGGGCAATTGAACTGTGACGGGGTGCTCGTCGTGACACTCAGTATAACATAAAACTTTATGAATGTTATATCAATGAATTTTCATTTTCAAAGTAAATTTGGACGCATTTAAGTGATCATAACTCAAGAATGAAACAACCTTCACGGTTGATCAAAACGTCAAACAAAAGGGTATTTATTCAGCTTTCAAACAATATATAACAAGTTATTACAGTTATATTTACCGCATCCTCGAAGTTTTCGCTTGATAACTGCCCAATATTTTTCGATCGGTATGAACACAGGGCAATTTGGAGCATTAATCTCTTTAATGACGAAATTAACATTGTTTGCAGCATACCATTCTAGTACCTCCTTAGAATTATGGCAGCTGGCTAGATCCGGCCGAAATTGCCGAATGAAGGGTAAAATCCGCTTTTTCAGACACTCTTTAATGTAAGCGTTCGCCGTGATTGTGTGAGATGTGTGAAAACCTTGACTTTAAGGCCACAACTGCAGATTCCTTGCCAAATCATGAGTTTACGAGCAAATTTATCTACATAAACAAATTTATACCTGGAAAGGACATCCCCACGACCAGTTGCCAGGTACAATTTTCGTCCGGTGATTTGTTTATAATCCGGTTTGACATATATTTCGTCATCCATTAAAATACAGCCATCTAATTTCGTCAAAACTCGTTCGTTTAGTAATCGTGCTCGCTTTTTGGCCAATAAATTCAGTTTCATTGAGCAATTCGGATGTTTACTGGCACAAAAAAAGTTATATCCTTTTCTTGAAAGAATGATACGCACGGTGGAAGAGTTGGAATCGTATTTCTTTTCCAAATCACGTATGGAGACACTTGGGTTGCCTTTTACGTTCCTGAACATCTTTCTCCTCAGCTCTTTGTCCCTAGTGCCACTTTTATGATAGATGCGCTGTTCTCTATCCACACTCAGAATATCATTACAACGTTTGATTACAAGACACACAGTTGACTTTGGGACTTTAATCACTATTTCTATTTTGAGGCAGAAAGATTCTCTAATTGTGCACTATTAATTTTCTTTTCTCAAGTTCCATGATCCATAATTTCGAGATGTAGATCAATCGGAAAAAACTTTTCACCAATTTCTTCGCCAATGAAACATCAACAAATGCCTGTCAAATGTGTTTTGTTGCAATCAGCAGGGACGCGGTGTGTTCGTCCAGATTGAATCGAGCTTTAAGGCTTGTTTGCAATAAAATCTGGACACCCCTTAATACGTATATCTCTGGAGATACTTCATCAACGCGTGAAATATTTCGCAGACTGATGAAGGTATGTCTGTTCAGTGAGTAAATTTAATTTTTGGTGATACCACAAGCTTTTAGATCGAAGATGGCGTTGACAGAAGAGCAAGTGCGGAAAGCTATTGTGTTCGGTCGCAATGAAATTCCAGATCTGTCATTAAGAAAACTTATAAAAAAGCTTGGTTTTCCTTAGGGCACTGTCCATAACGTTCTTAAATCTTTTAATGCACTTTTACAACAGCCAGGATGCCTGGGAGTGTAACAAAAACGGAACTCAGGAACTACTAGAAGGACGCGAAGGAGACGCAAATATTGCAAAAGAGACCAGATCTTTCTGTACGTAATGTGGCTAGAAAATTAAAAATGTCCCCACCTTTCGTGCATACTTCCAAGCACTGGCAAAGTATGGAGTCGTTCAATGCGAAAATTGTACCGAACCGTAATGATAAACAGAATGTGACGGCTAAAACCCGCGCTCGCAAGTTGTACCGCGAATATTTTACGAAGTTTTCCTGCGGGATAATGGACGATGAAACTTATGTGCTGGAAGACTTTAAATAGCATCCCGGAATGTATTATTATACTGTCATACAACGGAACGGCGTAGAGTAGCATTTCAGGACGAAGGAAAATATTTGGTTTGGTAGGCAATTTGCAGCTGTGGTCGAGCAAGCTATAGCTTCATCACTACCGGAACGGTAAAGAAGGAAATATTCCGTAAATAATACATAAAGAAGCGATTGTTACCATTACTACGCAGCCATGAGGCTACCTCGCTATTAAAGTCGCATTTGGCATCTTGTCAATACGCCAAAGATGTTTTGGAATGGTATATAGCGAATGAAATCCATGTTGTACCGAAAGGGGCGAATTCACCTAACTGCGGATGTATCGAGCGGTACTGGGCTCTCGGGAAGAGAGAACTTTCTCAATATAAACAACAAGTTACAACTATAAAAAAAAATTAGAAAATCTTGTACAAAATCAGCAAAATCGATTGCAGAGAAGTCTGCACAGACCATAATGGCTGGAGTAAACTTAAAAGTTCGTTGTTTCTTCATGCAGCCTAATTAAGTAACTGTAATTAGTTTTAAGGTTACTTTTGTATAATACACAATTAAATTAATAAAAAATGCATCATGGATTGAACTAACAGCAAATTTGTTTTATTCCAAATTCAATCCGTCCCGATTTTGTCGCGCTCAAAAAGCCTTATTCAGGACCTCCCTTAGTCCAGGCAGCAAAGGCGCATCTACAAAGCAAAACCATGCTGGATGTGACTCGGTTCGATTTCCAGTCTGGTCTAGGAATTTTTCGTTAAGGAAAATTTGTCGACTCCCTGGGCATAATGTATGGTTGTACTTGCCACATGGTAACCATGGAAAACGTATCCTGGCATCGAAACGTGGCAGTTAATAACTGTTGAAGTATATTTAGAATACTAATTTGAGAGCTTATTGTAAAAGCGTTTAACTTGAAACGCTAAGAAAATAGAAAGAATGTTGTATTGTACATTTTGGTTGCCAATAATCAATACTCGAATTGTGCAAACGATGATGAGTCAGTTAGTCTTCATTTATGTAAATTCTCATTTTCTATTTGATGTTCTACAGCTTGAATTGGTTAGGACTAGGGTTATGATGCATGGTAAGTATCGCAGTCATAGTTTGGTTTCTTGGCAATGAATCTCTCTCTCTTCAAAGGGTTCAAATAGCGGAAATGTTCAATAAAACTGGATTCATTGCAAACAAAACAAAAAATGACAACTGTAACAACACCGAATACTTCATCATTCTTAATAGTGCTGAACTAACTCGACATGCAGTAAACAAAGGATACGGGATATATCCCGAGAAGAGTTTGAGATCAAATAGAAAACTCAACATGATGTTGTGAAATTGCCGGTAATGATTACTCAGGTTGCTGTCGTTTTGGTCGTTTTAACGGTTAAAAGATCAAAATTGATAGCAAAAATGTATTCCTGTGACATCAAATTTAAAACTGATTCTGCTATCAGTGAGAGCAAATTGAAAAGTCAATATGCTGTAATTTTTTCCTGTTGATAGCAAAATGTGTGTTATAGTTGATAATCTGTCAAGACAACGAAAAAAAAGTGACCTTTCTCAAAGAAAAGTGAACGCAAGATTACAGCAGGATGAAAACTAAATGTGATATCGAATTTGACAATTGTTAAGTGAAATCAAATTATGATTTTAATTTGATGTTGATATCAAAATAAGGTTTCGAATTGCTATCTTTATGATGTTAGACTTTACTCGGGATGTACTACAATAGATCAAATTACTGGTCGCAGTGACGACCCCGGCGTAGTTAACATTCATTAAGCCACAAAG
>JASCZW010015529.1:0-20387 GCA_034211315.2 Aedes japonicus | reverse complement strand
AAATTTTAGAAGTCAAGGTTTTAAGATTGTTGTAAAGAAGCTGTGCAAGTTCTTATAAACCTGACTAAAATGGAAACCTATTGGCATCTCTTGCTGCCATAATAAAACCGAATTGATTTCTGGGGGCTTTCATAAAACTTTTGTAAAACTTAGTAAAGCTGGATGGTTTTGGCAATGTTACTTGGGTGATGTTGCTTTTTACGCAGGAATGAGTGCGCTGAAAAAAAAAATATCCTTAAAAACAACTGAGTAACTCCTAGAAATCACGTACAAACCCGTAATTTACGAAAACCTCGTTAAAAGCAACAAAAGGGATTATTTAAACGCGTTAATGACAAAATCTAAGTGAACGGTATCTCTTCGCGTGAATTCTGAACACCACGTAAAAAAAAACTCGCATAATAAACGACTCCAGTGCATTATCGTTTTTCGCATAATTTTTCAAAAAGTCCTAAATAACAATGAGGGATTCGCTCCTCTCTCGTCCTTTTTTTTTGTAAATTAAGACGCCATTATAAAATTTTCCAATGGTTTCTCCTTCCAACTCGATGGATGGTCTTGTTGTTTTCTATTATGATATTTCCATACAAAGTGAAAATTTAATTTAAATGATTTTTTTACTTTCCCGAAAAAATTTCGTACATTTTTTATTTCAAAAACCTGTTGGGATTCAAGACGAATCAAATGAAAAAGAAATCAAGTAATTCCATCGTGTCGTTCGTGAGTTATGCTGTCACGAACGGACAGCATTTCATTTTTATATATATATATAGATATATATATATATATATATATATATATATATATAAATATATTTACACATATATAAATATATATATATATATATATATATATATATATATATATATATATATATATATATATATATATATATTTATATATATATATATATATATATATATATATATATATATATATATATATATATATATATATATATATATATATATATATATATATATATATATATATATATATATATATATATATATATAATACATATACAGGGGATAGGCAAAATGATTGAGATAGGCAAAATTTTGCCCAAATTCAATTCCTTATAACTTTTTGAAAAATTGTTGAATTTGGACAAAACCGAAAGCACTCGACGGCAAATTTAGTCAAAATTCAGAAACGTGTATAGTCACAAATACTGGCTACCGGACACCGGAGATGTTCCGGATTTTTGGAGGGCATGTCAAAAAGACATTTTTTCTGCTGCTCGTATTTTTGTGTGGTGTGAAGTTACATCAATGACTCTTATTTTCCTAGAAACTAGAACTTATTGAAAATTGAATGCTGGCGGTTGCACTAAGATCCGTTGAAAAACTTCCGAGATATGGCCATTTCCGTAAAACTGGTTCCAAATACTATGGTCAATCATGTATATCCTTCCAATCATTTATATATCACCAAAACATCAAGATTTTTCAAGGAGGTGCTTCAGAGAGCATATTCAGGACGATCAGTTGCCCTGAACACTATTTAGTAGGTTCCAGGTGCCCCAGGGGAAGTGGCCAATTTGGAAAATGTCCGGAACCATATCAATATGGGTATCAAACTTCAAGATTTTTCGAGGTGATACTTCTAAATGCAATTTAGAACAAGCAACTGCCATGACCACTCTGTAGTAGGTTCCAGGTGCCCTGGGAGAAGTGGCCAATTTGGAAAATGTCCGGAACCATATCAATATGGGTATCAAACTTCAAGATTTTTCGAGGTGATACTTCTAAATGCAATTTAGAACAAGCAGCTGCCATGACCACTCTGTAGTAGGTTCCAGGTGCCCTGGAGAAGTGGCCAATTTGGAAAATGTCCAGAACCATATCAATATGGGTATCAAATTTCAAGATTTTTCAAGGCGATGCTTCTAAATGCATTTTAGAAGCAGCAGCTGTCATGACCACTCTGTAGTAGGTTCCAGGTGCCCCGGGGGAAGTGGCCAATTTGGAAAATGTCCGGAACCATATCAATATGGGTATCAAACTTCAAGATTTTTCGAGGTGATACTTCTAAATGCAATTTAGAACAAGCAGCTGCCATGACCACTCTGTAGTAGGTTCCAGGTGCCCCGGGGGAAGTGGCAAATTTGGAAAATGTCCAGAACCATATCAATATGGGTATCAAATTTCAAGATTTTTCAAGGTGATACTTCTAAATGCATTTTAGAACCAGCAGCTGTCATGACCACTCTGTAGTAGGTTCCAGGTGCCCCGGGGGAAGTGGCCAATTTGGAAAATGTCCGGAACCATATCAATATGGGTATCAAACTTCAAGATTTTTCGAGGTGATACTTCTAAATGGCCATCATCATTGGTGCCTTGTTCAATTTTCATTAGTGTCCCCTCCGCCTCGTAGCATATTGTCACAAATTCACTAGACCCCCCCTCTCCCCTAAAATACTACGTCATTGATGGACGACCTTTAATAAGCTCATAAATAACCTTAGGAATTTTATCTAGGTGTGTATGTGATCATTAATCATCTTAAAAAACCAATACATTGATGAAATTTCATTTTTGTATTTTTGGTGCTTCATTTTGCCTTATGATTTTCGTTATAGAATTTGCATGAGTGTGAGTGCGCTTTCTATTCAGTAGTCACGGTCAGAACTATGGATTGTTTTGTCTGCTTCTTTTGTTCTCATGGGATGGTGTGCAGAAGCTTTGTTGTTGTATAAAAAGTCGTCTTCTTGTTGTTCGGTTCGTAATGGCGTCCGTGTTATCCGAGTTCCATCGTGACGTTCCATGTGCATCGATTACGGAAACCAGCAAATTGGTGGGAGTATCTCCCACAACAGTTTGCAGAATCATGGCCCAATACAAGGAGGGAAAAACATCACCAGGAAAAAGCGTAGGACGAAAATGGGAGCTGGATGACCGATAACAACGGTCATTGCGGCGGATCTTCAAATCAGACCGTCGGATTTCTGCTGTGAAAGCAATTGATGCTTTGAATGACTCTATGGAAGATTCAGTTTTTACTTGGACCGTTCGTAGAGAACTGCATAAAATCAACCTGCATGGCCGCGCTGCTATTGCCGAACTGCTGATAATGCCGAAGGCTGCGATCGCAAGAAAGCTATGGTGCAAAGCCCACAAAGACTGGACAGCGCATCAATGGCAGCAGGTCGTGTGGTGTGATGAATCATCGTTCACATTTTTTCCAACAACTGGACAAGTAAACGTTTCGCGCTCACCGGAAGAGGTTTATGATAAAGAGTGTCTTCTTCCTACCGTCAAGCATGGCGGTGGCTCAGTAACGGTGTGGGGTGCTATATCTTGGCATGGACTTGGTCCTATTATGGCACTTGAGGGAAAAGTGAAGGCTGCCGATTATCAAATTATTTTGGAAGACAAGGTATTTGTTCATATGCTGACAAATTCTGAATATAATATCTTATTTTTAATTTGATGGTTAGGTGCTGCCGATCATGGAATCGTTCTTTCCAGGAGAGGATGGAACCTTTCAGGATGATAACGCTCCGATTCACAGAGCGAAGATCATCAATACGTGGTTTGAAGCACATGCTGATGATTTTGATCACCTGCCCTGGCCTGCACAATCGCCGGACCTCAATATAATTTAGCAGCTATGGTCGACTCTCGAAGCAAGGGTGAGAAACGTTTTTCCTCCTCCGTCATCGTTAACTTTATGAATCCATCCCCCGTCGAATCCAGGCTGTTCTGGCGGCAGACGGAGGCCCCACTCGCTATTAATAAAATGCATCGTCCTTATGAAAAAAAAAATTCAAACGCATTTCCGAAATAAACTCATAATGGATAACCAAATTAAGCCGCTGCGGCTTTTGCTGTATACAGAAGTCATATCCATTCTACTCGATCCATGACCGTGCGCCGCCAGCCTCGAAGTCTGCGAAGGGTCCGCAGGTCGTCTTCCACCGTGGCCACCGCGCGCGTTTTCTTCTTGTACCGGCAGGATCATTATCGAGGACCATCTTAACCGGGCTGTCGTCCGACATTCTGGCTACATGCCGGACACACCGTAACCGCCAGAATTTCACCGTGTGGACGATGGGTGGTTCTCCTAACAGTTGCAGGTCTCCTAACACCATCCCATGAGAACAAAAGAAGCCGACAAAACAATGCATAGTTTTGACCGTGACTACTGAATAGAAAGCGCACTCACACTCATGCAAATTCTATAACGAAAATCATAAGGCAAAATGAAGCACCAAAAATGCAAAAATGAAATTTCATCAATGTATTGGTTTTTAAGATGATTACTGATTACATACACACCTAGATAAAATTCATAAGGTTATTTATGAGTTTATTAAAGGTCGTCTATCAATGACGTAGTATTTTAGGGGAGAGGGGGCGTCTAGTGGATTTGTGACAATATGCTACGAGGCGGAGGGGACACTAATGAAAATTGAACAAGGCACCATTGATGATGGCCATTTAGAAGTATCACCTCGAAAAATCTTGAAGTTTGATACCCACATTGATATAGTTCTGGACATTTTCCAAATTGGCCAATTCTCCAGGGCACCTGGAGCCTACTACAGAGTGGTCATGGCAGCTGCTTGTTCTAAATTGCATTTAGAAGTATCACCTCGAAAAATCTTGAAGTTTGATACCCATATTGATATGGTTCTGGACATTTTCCAAATTGGCCACTTCTCCAGGGCACCTGGAACCTACTACAGAGTGGTCATGGCAGCTGCTTGTTCTAAATTGCATTTAGAAGTATCACCTCGAAAAATCTTGAAGTTTGATACCCATATTGATATGGTTCCGGACATTTTCCAAATTGGCCACTTCTCCCAGGGCACCTGGAACCTACTACAGAGTGGTCATGGCAGCTGCTTGTTCTAAATTGCATTTAGAAGTATCACCTCGAAAAATCTTGAAGTTTGATACCCATATTGATATGGTTCCGGACATTTTTCAAATTGGCCACTTCCCCCGGGGCACCTGGAACCTACTACAGAGTGGTCATGGCAGCTGCTGGTTCTAAATTGCATTTAGAAGTATCACCACGAAAAATCTTGAAATTTGATACCCATATTGATATGGTTCCGGACATTTTCCAAATTGGCCACTTCCCCCGGGGCACCTGTAACCTACTACAGAGTGTTCAGGGCAACTGGTCGTCCTGAATATGCTCCCTGAAGCACCTCCATGAAAAATCTTGATGTTTTGGTGATATATAAATGATTGGAAGGGTATACATGATTGACCATAGTATCTGGAACCAGTTTTACGGAAATGGCCATATCTCGGAAGTTTTTCAACGGATCTTAGTGCAACCGCCAGCATTCAATTTGCAATAAGTTCTAGTTTCAAGAAAAATAAGAGTCATTGATGAAACTTCACACCACACAAAAATACGAGCAGCAGAAAAAATGTCTTTTTGACATGCCCTCCAAAAATCCGGAACATCTCCGGTGTCCGGTAGCCAGTATTTGTGACTATACACGTTTCTGAATTTTGACTAAATTTGCCGTCGAGTGCTTTCGGTTTTGTCCAAATTCAACAATTTTTCAAAAAGTTATAAGGAATTGAATTTGGGCAAAATTTTGCCTATCTCAATCATTTTGCCTATCCCCTGTATATACAACGATTCCACGGGAAAAGAATAGAGTTGAAAAAAAAAGTTATCCGATTTTGCTCAAAATCGCTTGGTATATTCTTCATCGAAAATAATAAGACCCGTTTGTTTTTATTTTTTTATTAGGGTGACCATGTTTGTTATAGGGTTATCAGAAAAATCGACATTTTTCGAAATTTTTTATTTTTAAAAAGTCAAAACTTCTGAACCACTAGATCGATTTTTAATGTTTTTTTAATAATTAGAAAGATTATTACTTTGTTTTTTATTAAAAATATTTGTTAAAATAATTAATGTACTCAAATTTGCTAAAATGATCAATATATTTGTTTTTTTATGATTATTGAAATGTTGGACCACAACGACTATTTATTTTTATACTTTTTTATAAAAATTCAAACATTTTTACATAACATATCAAAAAATCTTAAATGTTCATCAAGCCGTTTTTGAGTTAAATTTTTTGAAAATTTTAAGTTTTTTGCCTATACACACATGGAATGAGCATCATTTTCCATCACTTCAAAATAACTGCGGTAATAATTTCATTGAAGTTATCAAACTTATTCCTAATAAATTCATGATAACCATGTTTACAAATCTAGTTTTATTTGTGAAGTAATGTACTCATCATAAGTAGGGGAGACATGTTCAATTCTGATTCCATTAAATGTAAGAACTATAAATCAGCCTCAAATTGTATAAAAGCAGAGACCAACATTGCTAGGGTTTACTCATAACTTGGTTTACGCTATAACTGGAGCCACAATGGTCCGTTAGCGTCCATATTCAGCATGAGTGCTCATAAGGATGGCAGAGGCACTCATGCCGAATTTGAGTTGTAGCGTAAACCACGACTGAGTAAACTTAACTCATGTTTTGAATTAATCCACATTGAGTGAACCGAACTGAAACCTTACTAAAGAAACGTTTAATACAATGTAGCACGACTGCTCAAATTGTCATGTTTAGAATAATAGTTACAGGAAACCTACTCCTAAACTATATGGTTATGCAGTGGAAAGGAGAACAAAGTTGGATAAAAGCTATTCCTACTTTTGTAATACCTGCTATAGCAGACTTTATCGCTTTATCAAGAAAGAAAACGAGCCAGCAACTCCAAGTGCAGTTAATCTAGAATGTGAAAATCAAGAACTCACCGTTTCTGAACCGTGTTTAATTTTCAAAGAGCAATATCCTACTTTTAAAATTGGATTTCTAATGTTTTCCAGCAGCCACCCAAAAAAAAATTGTATTCTGGCTGGTTCAAGTGGAACGCATACTGTCTGCGTATGCATTTATCATCAGAATGTTAAATTAATGATTAAAACCCTTAAGGTTACGAAACTTATTTCTAACCATTTTAAAACGTATCCTGACTTGTTTTTTAAAATACTCTGTGAATATCCTACAGAGAAATATTGGTTGAATACCTGTGATCATTGTCCGGATACGCAGACACTGGAGAATGAATTTTCTTAAAACATCGATTCCTTAGAATTTTAACAATAGAAGCAAACAGATCGTTGTCATCTAAATTCAATGCGAATGGATGCAGAAGAGTTTGTGGAAATATTTTTAGAATTAACTCCGCATAATTTTATTGCAGAGCAACAAGGTAACTACTTGAAACAACTTAAAATTAATTTGGAAGCAACTGACTGCATTGTTATTGCTAACTTTTCTGAATATTACTCTTTTGTTATTCAGGACGCTATACAAGGTTTTCATTGGGCAAACGCTCAATGCACAATCCATCCTTTTGCCATATATTAGAAGAATGAAGCACAAAATTTAAAGTTTACAAGCTTCATAGCAATCGCAGAATTTACCATGTTGCCGTTCGGCTGTTTGTAACAAATTGTGTGAATTTCATTCAAAAAAAGCTACCTCATCTGAAAAATATCCATTTTTTTCTTATGAAGGCAGTCAATACAGAAATAAGATGACTGCTTTCAATTTGTGCCACATGTACAAGGACTTCGGTCTTAATGCAGAGTGGAACTTTTTTGGCACTTACCATGGAAAAGGGCCTTGTGGCGCTTTAAGAGGCGTTCTAACGCGAAACGCTTCAAAAACAAGTTTGCAAGGCCATCATATTTCAACTGCATACGAACTTTACTCTTGGGCTGTTT
This sequence comes from Aedes japonicus, assembly GCA_034211315.2. Lineage (NCBI taxonomy): Eukaryota > Metazoa > Arthropoda > Insecta > Diptera > Culicidae > Aedes > Aedes japonicus. The sequence continues at coordinate 12,654 of JASCZW010015529.1, read as the reverse complement.
CTAAAGTAGATTCCAAAATATATTACTTGTTCTTCTCGGATAAAGATTACAATGCAATGGAAAAGAAAATAAAGAACCGTTATAATTCTGTAAAACAAATCTCTGGGACACAATCGTTTCATTACTTTAAGTTACAAAAGATGTTATTATGAAAGATAATGCCGAATGGCCATAGCTGTCAAACTTCACGGCGATGTCGTGGTTGGTTTTGTTGTTCTGCTTTGTTCGATTCTCTGCTCTTCTGATTCATTCAACAGAAAATAATGGCTAAGAAAGAAGCTCAAGTGTTGCGGAAATTATGTTTGAAAGCAAAATATATAAAACAAATTGAGCTTTTTTGTTAGCATATCATGCTCCAAATAATACGCATTTAATTGTATGGTGAATATTGGCATGATAAGAGCTGAAAATTACATAGCCTCAGAAATTATGCGAGTTTACAACAAAAAAACAAAATTGAAAGAAATATATTCGATAAATTAATCAAGAAACTTCTGAAAATTGATGGAATTCAATAAGGTTATCTGAACGAATACCGAAATTTGCCTCAGATCTGCAGTTCAATTGTATGACATCTAAAATTTAGTGTATTTATTTTTCCACATTTCAATTATTTCATTCATTCCAATATGGCGATTGCAAGAAATCACAGTTTTGCCAATAACTAATTTATCTTAGCAATGGTTACTATGATTATCTGGTCGTTTGGTAGCTTTCAAAATGCCAATTAGCCGTTTGTTGCATTTACTGAAGCAAAATGGTCTTTAAATTCTGATTATCTTGACCATTATGAAATAATATGAATGAGTCCTAAAACTGCATTTCAAAATAGCATTTTATGATTTTACAAAGTCAAATTAAAAACTTTGATAGGATAAAGGAATTTTAGAGTCAAGGTTTTAAGATTGTTGAAAGAAGCTGTGTAGGTTCTTATAAACCTGACTAAAATTGAAATCTATTGGCATCTCTACGCCATAATAAAACTGAATTGATTTCTGGAGCTTCATAAAACTTTAGTAAAACTTAGTAAAGCTGGATGGTTTTGGCAATGTTACTTGGGTAGGCTGCTTACGCAGGAATGAAGCACTGAAAATATCCTAAAACAACTGAGTAACTCCTAGAAACACGTATAAACCGTAATTTACGAAAACCTCGTTAGCAACAAAGCGATTATTTAACGTGCTAATGAAAATCTAAGTGAACGGTACCTTCATGCGAATTCTGAACACCACGTAAAACTCGCATAATAAACGACTCCAGTGCATTATCGTTCTCGCATAATTTTCAAAAGTCCTAAATAATAAGAGATTCGTTCTTCGTCCTTTGTTAATTAAGACGCCATTATAAATTCTTCAACGGTCTTCCTTCAACTGATGGATGGTCTTGTTGTTTTCTATTATGATATTTCCATACAAAGTGAAAATTTAATTTAAATGATTTTTTATTTTCCGAGAAAATTGTACATTTTTATTTTGAAACCTGTTGGGATTCAACACGAATCAAATGAAAAAGAAATCAGTATTCCATCGAGACGTTCGTAGTTATAAACACGATGCGGATAGCATTTCATTTTTATATATATAGAAGAAGATATATATATATATATATATATATATATATATATATATATATATATATATATATATATATATATCTTCTTCTATATATATAAAAATGAAATGCTGTCCGCTCGTGACAGCATAACTCACGAACGACACGATGGAATTACTTGATTTCTTTTTCATTTGATTCGTGTTGAATCCCAACAGGTTTTTAAAATAAAAAATGTACGAAATTTTCTCGGGAAAGTAAAAAAATCATTTAAATTAAATTTTCACTTTGTATGGAAATATCATAATAGAAAACAACAAGACCATCCATCGAGTTGGAAGGAGAAACCGTTGGAAAATTTTATAATGGCGTCTTAATTAACAAAAAAAAGGACGAGAGAGGAGCGAATCCCTCATTGTTATTTAGGACTTTTTGAAAAATTATGCGAAAAACGATAATGCACTGGAGTCGTTTATTATGCGAGTTTTTTTTACGTGGTGTTCAGAATTCACGCGAAGAGATACCGTTCACTTAGATTTTTTCATTAACGCGTTTAAATAATCCCTTTTGTTGCTTTTAACGAGGTTTTCGTAAATTACGGGTTTGTACGTGATTTCTAGGAGTTACTCAGTTGTTTTTAAGGATATTTTTTTTCAGTGCACTCATTCCTGCGTAAAAAGCAACCTCACCCAAGTAACATTGCCAAAACCATCCAGCTTTACTAAGTTTTACTAAAGTTTTATGAAAGCCCCCAGAAATCAATTCGGTTTTATTATGGCAGCAAGAGATGCCAATAGGTTTCAATTTTAGTCAGGTTTATAAGAACCTACACAGCTTCTTTACAACAATCTTAAAACCTTGACTTCTAAAATTCCTTTTATCCCTATCAAAGTTTTTAATTTGACTTTGTAAAATCATAAAATGCTATTTTGAAATACCGTTTTAGGACTCATTCATATTATTTTATAATGGTCAAAATAGTCAAAATTTTAAAACCATTTTGCTTCCAGTAAATGCAACAAACGGCTAATTGGCATTTTGAAAAGCTACCAAGCGACCAGATAGTTTTATAGTAACCATTGCTAAGATAAATTGGATTATTGGCAAAACTGTGATTTCTTGCAATCGCCATATTGGAATGAATGAAATAATTGAAATGTGGAAAAATAAATACACTAAATTTTAAATGTCATACAATTGAACTGCAGATCTGAGGCAAATTTCGGTATTCGTTCAGATAACCTTATTGAATTCCATCAATTTTCAGAAGTTTCTTGATTAATTTATCGAATATATTTCTTTCAATTTTGTTTTTGTTGTTGTAAACTCGCATAATTTCTGAGGCGCATTAATTTTCAGCTCTTATCATGCCAATATTCACCATACAATTAAATGCGCATATTATTTGGAGCATGATATGCTAAACAAAAAAACTCAATTTGTTTTATATATTTTGCTTTCAAACATAATTTCCCGCAACACTTGAGCTTCTTTCTTAGCCATTATTTTCTGTTGAATGAATCAGAAGAGCAGAGAATCGAACAAAGCAGAACAACAAAAACCAACCACGACATCGCCGTGAAGTTTGACAGCTGTGGCCATTCGGCATTATCTTTCATAATAACATCTTCCACTAGAACATTTTCAAAATCTTTATGGTCTTGGAAAGGTTTTATTAATTTGTTTTCACAACCGTCTAAGGAGTGGGCCACTTTGTACACATTTCGGCTTTAAAGATGCATAGAGGAGGTGTTGGTGGACAAAACAGTTTTGAATGTAGTTTCATCAACAAAGCCGGGAGGAGTGCTATACGGCTGGAATAGAAGTGAAATTCTAGGTTTTTTTTTTCATTAGGGCAAATCTACAATTGAGAGATTCTCTCCGGGCTCGCTCTTTTTCATTCATTACAGTGCCATTATAAAACTTACGAGGCATTCTTTTTTTTTTTTTTTCCTCTGTTCGGGGCATAAACCACTGCGACCAGTAATTTGATCTATTGTAGTATATCCCGTATCCTTTGTTTAGTGCATGTCGAGTTACTTCATCACTATTGATAAATGATGAAGTATTCGGTGTTGTTACAGTTGTCATTGTTTGTTGTTGGCAATGAATTAAGTTCTATTGAAAGTTTCCGCTATTTAAACCCTTTGAGGAGTGAGAGAACTCTTCAAAGGCGCGCCCCTTTATCAGTCAAAACCGAATTCATTGCAAACAATACAAACAATGACTCCGATATTGATCATGCATCAGAACCCTAGTCCTAACCAATTCAAACTATAGAACATCAAATAGAAAATGAGAATTCACATAAATGAAGGCTAACCATGTTTTCCTTATTCCAAGCTCATCCTCGGTGGACGAATCCGAGTATTGTCGCTTTTCCCAAGACATAAAATGTAATAAGGACTATTATACGTTCCTTTGACTACAAAAAAAAAAAAACAAATATGTTCCCAAGTTTGAATTAGTTCAGACTAGGGTTCGGTGGTAGATCTAATACCCCGTAACGCACCACAAAAAGGTGATCTACCAGCGTTACGGGTTCTTTCTTTAGTACAGATCGAAACACAACAGTGCTGACTAGCATACTCTACAAATAGTAGAATGAAAAACGCAAAGGTGATAGGTTTATGAATGAAAGAGAGCGAGCCCGGAGAAAATCTCTCAATTGTAGATTCGCCCTAATGAAAAAAACCCCTAGAATTGTTACATGGGCAGTGTAAATGTGTAGGTTCACGTATAAATTGAAACGTTTATATTGGTGATATCTCGCAGCGAGATGTTAATAGGAGTGAAGTTCGATGGAGAATGAGAGTATTAGTTTTTTTATTCTATGTTGAACTGACAGGTGTATAATAACATTTTTGTTTATTTTAGTATCGTTCACTGTAAGATTAATATTGCATCAGGAAAGTGAAAACGAACATATTACTAGAAATTTAGAAGAAACTAATTATGTGCAATGCCTGCTACTAGACGAAGTAATATTGGTCGCTGCAGCCGCACGACTGTTAGCGCAGCAAAATCTTGAATGAGACGTTCAGCATGCAACTCAAAATGACTTGGATCGACAACGAATGGCACGGGCTCGACCGATGTTGGGTCAAGAAGAGAGAGCAGGTCGAAATACAAGCGATAGAAAGAAGCGTAATCGGGAAGTACCAGAAAGATCTGGTGACAATCGTACCCAAAATAACATCACTAAACGACTACGACAGCAAACCTACATTCTGCAAAATCTTCAACGTGCATTTCAATATGATCCTTTGATTAATTTCAGTGCGGATATATCAATCGCCATTGAATCAATGAGTGAAGTTTGTTCTCATTGTAATGCATTGTAGCTCCCAAATGAAACACCAAATGAATTGTGTTGTGCAAGTGGCAAAGTTAAAGTAACGCCACTAAATCCACCACCAGAGCGTTTGCGCTCATTGGTGTCTGGATCAGGAAGTGATTCTAAACATATTCTGCAGAACATCCAGAGTTATAATGATTGTTTTCAAATGACTTCGTTTGGGGCAACGAACATAATAAGAGAACAGTTCATGCCTACACCTATGGAAATATCTATAATGTTCTGTAAGTTTTCTTGGACAATAAACCTTACCTTACAGCAACATATTTTGATAAAATCATCACACAACAGTAAGAAATTAACTCTAAATAAATGGAATTAAAACTTATTGCAAACAAACTTTTACATTTATAACTCCTCCAACTTTTCATTTAGTAATTTAATTATCGGCAGGACAACGTCTGCCGGGCCAGCTAGTAATACATATATTTCAGAAAATCCAGAAAAAAATCAACAAATCATCCTGGGGATTTTTTAAATGAGCCTGTATGTTCTTTGAAATAGTTAGATGCATTTAAATTAATTTGAAAAAAAAACATTACATAGTCACATCAATATACATAAAATATAAAAAAAACAATCGTCTGACGTCATTTAGATACGCCTGATAATTTACGAAAATAATCAAATACATTTGAAATAATTTGAAGAAATTACCTTAGTTTTCTCAAGAAAATTTGTGAATACGTAAGTCAAACTTATAAAGTTAAAACAGGTAAAACAAAAGGATTTATTTTCAATTTGAGGAAATCATCTGATGGCATTTTGATTTTAATGAACACAAAATAAACTATAAGACATTATAGAATTCCAATAAACATGGATGTTAAGGAAAAAACAAGCTTAATACATTCAAATTAGAAAAATTAGAAACTTTAAATAAACTTTAAAATTAGAAACCGTTAATAATGTTTTCTATAATATTTAATGAATAAAATTATAATTTTCAAAATTTTCATTATATTCTAAAAAAGTTCGAACAAATAATTTGGCGACATTTTTATGCACTTGTACATTTCCACTACAATTTCATAAGTCATAATTTTGAATACGGTAAAATATTGTTAGTTATTATGCTTAACTGCTCTGACTATTTCTGGTTAATATATTGGTTGTCAAAACATTCAAATATATTTATGACGGAGAATTTACGGAAATGATCTAACGCCATTTTGATACGCCTGACAATTTTTTTTAAAATAATGAGATGAATTTGACATAATTTGAAAAAAGCTGTATTAGTTATTTTTTGTTGATAAATTGTAAGTCAAAAAATTAACAACTTTTAAGTTTACAGAATGATCTAAGAGAATTCAAAGATATCAGCCGGTGACATTTTTATAGGGGTGGCAATTTTATTAAATAATTTATTTTATTGAACAGATATTGTTAAATAACTTAAGTTGTTTGGTGGATATATTGTAAGTTGAAATCATCGATTTTCATAACAGTTTTCTAAGCAGTGTGTGCAGGAATTGTTTTGAATTAATGAACCCATACCTAAATTATTTTAATGTATCGTATTTTGGTACAGTTGGTCAAATTTATTCAAGAATGATTTTTTAAATTCTAATACTTGTAGAACATTAACACAACTCATTCAAAGTGATTGAATAGTGGCTGGGGCTTATTTCGAATAATGACGGTCATTTTGAATGATTTGGAAAAGATTCGGTATAGTCATTTTAGATAAATATTTATCTTGGATAAGTTCCGTCAGAGTGCGGCAGGTAGGAAAATTTAATGGATGTTTTTTTGAAAATTGAGCGAAAGGGCATGTATCCAATGGTACTCGAACCATGGACGTCAATCTTTGCCTAACATCCCACTGCGGGGTAGGTTGTAGTAACGGAACAAGTCCGCCACTTCAACAGGCAAAAATTGACGCATGGAAAGACGCTCATGTACCACTGTGGCTTGTATAGTTATTCTAGCGATCCATTGTGTGCACTCTGTTTATTGATGCGCACATGGGAGAGGAACTCTATCCTTTTTTGGGATTGTTTTGATTCGCACCGACTGGCGATCACTAACGTTTCTTCTCGTCGTCTCCAACGTAGAGACCTCGGAGAGAAAACACCGTGAAGCGATGCGATACTGGTCCCCACCAGTATAATTAATGGTTACCACCATTTTTGGGTTTACATACATTAATTTATTTGTCGTCGTCAATCAGTTGTAGACCGTTTTAATTACAATACCATAAGTACTTAACTTAACTTAAACCTAGCACGCGCGGAAATATTGTTTTAATTTTTCTTTCGACATTGTAAAATCTATACTATTGCAATGGATATTGTAATTAGCCATCATTTGGTTAATCGGTCCATATTTTGCATAGTTCGTGCGATGATAATTTTTTGCAAATAACTGTCGATGTCTTAAATGCCTTGTTGGTATGTTAAAGTTTAATTTTGATAGAATTTCTATTGAATCAATTCTTTGTGAGACTATATTATTTATAAATGACGCCATAGCGAATTCACGACGCTCTTTTAATGTTTGAATATTGATAAGCATACATCGAGCCTTATACGATGGTAAAGGAAATACAGTCCATCCTAGTTTTCTTAGTGCATATAACAAAAATTGCTTTTGTACTGACTCTATTCTTTCTTCGTGTGTTTTTGTAAATGGAGACCAAACTATGCTACAATATTCAAGTATTGACCTGACATAAGCAATGTATAGTGTTTTTATCGTGTACGGGTCATGAAAGTCATAGCAAAAACGTTTAATAAATCCTAGCATGTTTTTAGCTCTGTTTATATTTGTGTTATAATGATCAATGAACGTAAGTTTAGAGTCTTGGACAACACCTAAATCCCTAACTCTATCACACTTCTCTACATTCTGATTGCCTAAAGTTATTTGTATGTAAGTTATGTTTCGTTTTCGACTGAAGGTAATTAAGTTACATTTTTTAACATTCAGTTGTAGCAGACTTTTGTTACACCAAGTATGGAACAACAATATTTCATTCTTAAACGCGTTGATGTCCTCTGCATTTTTTATTTCTAAATAAAGTTTCATGTCGTCAGCGTAAATTAAAAATTTTAGTTTCTTAAGAATAAAAGATAGGTCATTTACAAATAGAATGAATAAAAGTGGTCCTAGATGTGAGCCTTGTGGGACTCCTGAAGTGGTATGAATAGGTGTTGATTGGCTTCCTCTAAATCTTACAACTTGATCACGGTTGGTTAGGTATGAATTAAGCCATTTGAGGAGTTTGGGCTGGATTCCCATTTTTTGCAATTTAAATATAAGCATAGGTATATCGACACGGTCAAATGCTTTACTAAAATCTGTGTACAAAACCTCTACATGGTTTCCGTTGTCCATTGCTTCCAGAGAATAATTAACGAATTCTAGTAAATTTGTGGTTGTCGAACGACCTTTAAAAAACCCATGCTGGTGAGTAGTTATTCTATTTTTGATTTGGTTGAATAATTTTTCATTCACAATTGCCTCAAAAAGTTTTGGAATGCAAGAGATCAGGGCTATACCCCGATAATTACGAATATCAGATTTTTTACCAGACTTAAAAATAGGCACAAGAAATGAGCTTTTCCATAATTTTGGAAAGTCTCCGGATTCCAGTGACACATTAAAAAGAAAAAACAATGGAGAAGTAAGCTCAGCTGCTAAAGTCTTCATAAACAAAGGAGGAACTCCATCCGGTCCCGAGCCTTTCGTTGCATCTAATTGTTTTAACTCTTCTAAGATTTCATGCACAAAGATTTGATTCACGCTTATGCCACTGGAATATTCAGGATACAACCCAAAGTATTGCCGATCACGATCTGCTTCTGAGTATGTTGTGTATGTTTCTTGAAAAAACTTGGCAAATAAATTGCATATTTCTTCTGTATTATTACTTTCATTATTGTCCAAATACATACGGGATGGAAGATTGTCTGATTTTAATTTTGTATTCACGTAATTAAAAAAGTTTTTTGGACAACATTTAATTTCACGTTCAATTTTTGAATTATACTCCTCAAATGCAACATTCATAGCCAAATTAAGTTCATCACAAATGTTCAAATAGCTTTCTAAATTAACGGAACTGTCATGTTTTTTGTAAATCTTATGCGCTTTTTGTTTACGGTTTTTTTAATTTTAAATTTGTTTATTGAACCAAACTGGATCCTTTGAGAATACTTTACATCTACGTCTTTTAACTGGTACTTCTTCCTGGATAACTGCAAACAGCTTAGTGTAGAACACTTCAGTCGCACTTTCAACATTCTCTTCATTCCTTAATACTGTTTGCCAATCAATTAAGTTTAGTTTGCTTCTTATGTTAGCATAATTAGCTGATTTATAGTCAAGAACTTCCTCGAGTCCGCAATCAGGCGACTCATTTTCTTGTACAAAAAGAGAATTTATTTATTTATTTATTTCGTCAATCGATCGTAGACTACATATTTACACTTAATTCTATCTTCTTAAAGATCGTCTAGAAACAAAATACTGTCTTAGGTTACTACGTGACATTGTTAGGTCAATTGATTCACAATGAAGATTATACAGAGACATCATTCGGTTAATTGGTCCGAATTTCGCATAGTTTGTCCGATTGATATTTAACGCAAATAAGTTCCGATTCCTCAAATGCCGCGAGGGGGTGTAGAAATTTAGACTACATAATAAGTTAGGGGAGGAAATGCGATGTGATACAATATCGTTTACAGAAGAGATCATGGCAAATTCCCTTCGTTCTTTTAGAGTTTGAATGTCAATAAGCATACACCGTGCTTCATAAGACGGAAGTGGAAATGTTGTCCAGCCTAATTTACGGAGAGCATACAAAAGAAATTGTTTTTGGACTGATTCTAATCGTTCTTCATGTGTTTTCATAAAAGGAGACCATATGGCACTACAATACTCTAGAATAGACCTGACATATGCAACGTACAATGTTTTGATCGTATATGGGTCATGAAAGTTTTGACCAAAGCGTTTAATAAAACCTAGCATATTGGTTGCTTTATGGATAATTGTGTTGTAATGGTCGATAAAATTAAGCTTAGAATCTACAATAACACCTAAGTCTCTGACTCTCTCGCATTTTTCTACAATTTCAGTTCCTAAAGAAACAGTAATTTGTGGTGTATATCGTTTTCTACTGAGAGTAATTAAATTACATTTCTTAACGTTTATTTCTAGTAAGCTTTTTTTGCACCATATATCAAATAATAATATTTCGTTTATATAAGTTACATTATCTTGGTCGTTCTTAATTTCCATAAATATTTTCATGTCGTCTGCATAGATGAGAATTCTGACCTGCTTAAGAATGTAAGAAATATCATTGACCAACAAAATAAAAAGCAAAGGGCCTAGATGCGAGCCTTAATACTCTATTGCTGTGTGAAAGACTTCATTTCTCCATATTGGAGTCAATGATTCACTAACACAGAAGTCATCGGAAATATTTGTCAACAGAAAGTCTAAATAACAGTTCTGTTGATTTTCAACATGATTTATTTGATGAAGTCCTAAATCAGCAATTTTGTCAAATATAAAATTAAGCGTCTCATTTTCCCCTATTATTGGAAGTAGGATACTTTCATTATCGATGTCAGCAATAAAATCAACATTGCGTTGGTTAAAGTCACCATATATATGTATTTTTACTTCAGGGTGTAAACAAGACACAATTTCTTCGGCATTAGTAAAAAACTTATCATAAATTTCCTTACGGGCATTGTTTGGGGGAAAGTACACCGAAACAAACACATGAGTTTCGTCTCTCACCTGCACTTTTGCCCATACATTCTCAAATTCTTTAAATTTTGTTGTAGTAATTATTTCGGAATTGAATTCAGTTGAAATTGCAACTAAAACTCCACCTCCTGACTTTTTTCCTGACCATTGATAATTACGGTCATCTCTATAAACATTATAATTATTACCAAAAACCTCTTCACTTCTAACACTCTCATCCCAACTGGTTTCATTTGCTAGAATCACGGTATAAAAACAACTTAGAACTTTATCTTGAATTTCGCTGATCTTAGCAGCGCTTTTCATCCGATTAAAATTTTGACAATATACCGTGATTTCATTCGTGGAATGAGGGTGGGGTGAAGAGCTTAATGGACGTTGACTAATATTCACCTGTCCGGAATTAGTACTGTTTAGAAAAATGCTGTGATCGCCGGGCTGATTATCCGTATCGTCATATCCTTCCTCTGAGAAATTCGTCAGTTGCGTAGAAAACACGAATGATGAGCATGGCACTGGCACATTTCACATGATGCAGCAGAATTTGAAAAGCAGCCAGGGGACGTCCAGTTGGGTTGTCTGCCAGGAGCAGATCGTGTAACTTCGTCATGAGCCGGGTAGGGGTTCAGGATTTCCCCTCTCTGGAACTGTATTGGCCGGTGGGTCGTCGGTGTCTCATTCGGTGATTTGGAAAATCTTTCCTTCGCTGCCGCAAGAAGTATTCTGTCCGGTGGTAGTAAGCTGATATTACGAGCTCCGTCGTTGTTGCAAAAATTGTTGGTGTACTGGTAGTTGTCTTGCGGATGTCTTGAATTTCGATGGCGATTATTTTGAATATTGCTGGTTTCATTTCTATTGTAATGAGTGTTGTTGCTGTAGTTGTTATGCGATTGCTTTTTTTTGCCTTCTTGCATTTTCGGCTTGTTTTTGTTGTTTTAAACGATGCAATTCGCGTTTGTCGTAGTCGGTCCAGTCAGCTTTCCATACTTTTCTCGTTCCAAGAAGGCGCCAGCCTGACTGAACCGGTAGAATATTATTGGCATCATTGAGCTCATCTTCGAGCGAGTCTGAAGCATCCGGTGAGTGAGAAATAATTTTCGACTCAATTGCATTTAAGTTGGCTGATAGAGATTTCAGCTCATCCATTATGTCTGTTCCAAACATCGGATTTTTGAACATAAAATTACCAGAAGCTATAAATTCAGTTGTGCTGCTGATCTTTTTAATTTGTTCATTTAAGGTTTCAGGTCATTGGTTAAACCAGACGTCATTGATTCCATTAACGTAAAAACATTTTCTCTAGAATTTTTCATGGCAATATCACAAAGCGATGTTATGTGATTTTTAATGCCAGCAGAGCCGCTGCTTTTGATCACCGTCAGCTCATTTTGTATTTCGTTGAGCATACCCTCAAGGCGGCAGATTCCCTCATTCAAAACAGTAGCATTAATTTGCTTCGTCGCGCGATGGGTAACCTGCGTGTTGCTTTCCACTTTTTTCGGCTAGTTCAGCCTGTTGCTTTGTCAGCAATTGAACTTCGAAATTAAGTGTTATGAGGGTTTGGCAGGAGCTGCAGCACGGCAGCACATAAGACATAACATCAATTTTTTTATCCTTTTTTCTAAGAGAGTTGCGCTGGACAGATACTCCCACGCAGGCGGCATGAAAGGCACGCGAACATCCTATGCAGGTCCACAATACCGTATCGGCGGTAGAATCGAGCGAGCAAATTTCACAGCTCATGACGAACAAAATGCGCGTAAGCAAAAAACGAAACGTAGGTATGTAAAAAAAAACGCGAAAACGCACGTGGCGAGGAACGAAATTAAAACGCGTCCGAACTGATTGACGATTATTATAACTGCGTTATGTTATTTGTTCTCCGTGCGAGGAGTAAAATTTCGGAATTCTCTCCGAGGTCTCTACGTTGGAGACGACGAGAAGAAACGTTAGTGATCGCCAGTCGGTGCGAATCAAAACAAACCCAAAAAAGGAGAGATTTTTTTCTTTCT
>JASCZW010015528.1:0-20404 GCA_034211315.2 Aedes japonicus | reverse complement strand
CTTCGTTCGGACCTTGTATTGCCATCTGTTTCGAAAACATCCGCTAGTGGCCCTTCTCGATATCGAGAAGGCCTTCGATAATGTGTGGCATGATGGCTTGGTGTACAAGCTCAAGCGATACAATCTTCCAATCTTCCTGGTGAAGATTATTAAAAATTATCTCTCTGACAGGACATTCCGTGTTTCGTTGCATGGTGCAGTTTCCGGTAGTCAGGAGATCTCCGCCGGTGTTCCGCAGGAAGTATATTAGGTCCACTTCTGTTCAATCTATTCACCTCGGATATACCTCGCTCCTGAAAATGGATCTCTGTCGTTGTTCGCCGATGATACCGCAGTCGTCCACAATGGTAGGGTAATAAGAGCGCTTGCCGCGAAACTGCAGCGAAGCCTGAATGTTCTGTCAGAATACTTCACTGAATGGAAGATTTGTATCAACGCAGCGAAGACCCAGGTCATCCTGTTTCCCATTCTAATTCTCCCAGACTTGTCCCGCCTGAGAATTGTAAAATAAGTCCTGAACAACACAACGGTGGAATGGACCAAATCAGCTGTCTATCTTGGTGTCACTCTAGACAGCAAGCTTATTTTCAGGGATCAGGTTGACAAAACTGTCACAAAATGTAATACTCTGTTGAAACTACTGTACCCATTGATCAACAGAAGGTCTACATTATCCCTTAAAATAAGCTTGCAGTCTACAAGCAAATCATACTTCCGGTCATCGAGTATGCAATGCCAATCTGGGAGAGTTGTGCAAAAACACATATCCTGAAACTTCAGAGAGTACAAAACAAGTTCCTCAGGATGATCCTGAACACCCCTCCGAGGACAAGAACATCTGAGGTCCACCGTCTGGCCGAGATAAAAATGCTTGACGATCGCTTAGTGAGTCTATCAATCGGTACAGGGCACGCTGCCTGACATCGGATCACCAGATCATCCGGAATCTGGTTCCCCACCCCTAGGATTTTTAAATTGTAGTTTTAGTTGTAGATTAGGTAGGTTATCAAATTTTAAAATTAAGAATGCCCCAAGGGCTGAACTGAAAAAAAATGTATTAAACACTAAACACACTTAACACCCAAAACACACAAAACGTAAAACAAAGCTGAAGAGCCCAATGGGCTAAAACACTTAAAATATTAAACTTAGTATATAAGACAAACCATGAAAATAAAGATCAATTTTACTACTTACTGATTCAGTTCATTCTTGTAACGAACTTTGACAGCAAAAGAGCAGTAGCAGCAACAACGAACAGTAAATCAACATTATCAAGGCTGGAAACTTCGGTCAGGTCACGACACGAGACACTGGAGAAGTCTGCACATTGTAGATGAAATACGCTTATCTGTCAAGATAAACAAAGGTAGTTGGAATTAAATGGAATAAATCTTATTAATTTGCAAAAGTATATTGTGCGTAGAACATCAAAAATTATCAAAAGAAAAAAAACACGTCCACTCGCGAGCAGCGCCTGCTTCTATCTCCTGGACAAGTGAAAAACGAAAGCAAAACATGGAAAACATCATCTAGCAGCTTTTTTACGCTGAAGGGAATGAGTAGGATACACGGAAAAACGTTGAGAGAGAAGACCAAAACGGCATCTTGCACATTACATAATTTTGAAAGATTGTGGCTGAAGTAAATAGTGTGCCACACTGGACATAAATGGCAGAATTAATGAAAATAAATCTTTGTGGAGCCTGGACGCAGTTAAAAATGCTTCGAGTGCGATAGAGTAATCGAGTAACTGTTGAAAGACAAAATTGATATTGTTTTTCGACATTTTCCTAAGTGTTATTCATTTATTTTCTATCAACAATATAACAACAAGGTAAGACATGTGAATGGTAAAAAAGGATCCTTCAAATTACACTACAGCAGCTCTGTGAATGGAAAATAGCTGAAAAGCAGTAAAATACTGACAGCGCAACAAGCAAGTCTGGGTTGGATTACCTGAACAAGTCCCTCGTCCATAATTTGAAATTCGGTATGCCTATTGTTTTGTTCCATTTTTAGAGTGTTGTGCTCAATTTTCATTTCTTTCAAATTATTTTTACAATGAGCAAAACTGATTCAACGTTACCCCGCGTTTGGGAGAATACAAGGAAAGACTATATCAGTGTGATTCAATGTTATTATCGTATGTTTATATTACCAAAGTTTTTCAAAACGTTAAGAGCAACGATAATTAGAGCTATTAATAGTCAACCACCGAAAAGTCATATAGGACTGATATGCGTATCATGGCAGTTATGCTGGTCCGCGGTCCTATTAGGACCGCACTTGCATCACGATATTTCTCCAGAAAACTTTGTTTCAGGGCTGCTTGTCTCCAGTTCCTCGAATGTCTCACACTTCCAAGGTCTTGCTCCACTTGGCTTAACGACCTAGCTCACTGTGCTCCTCTGCATCTTGTACCGGTCGGATTCGAGACAAACACCATTTTTGCGGGGTTGTGGTCTGACATTCTTATAACATGTCCCGCCCATTGACCCTTCCAGCTTTAGCGACTTTCTGGATACTGTGTTAGAGTGTGTTAGAGTGTGCGCCTACTCGTGGTTCATCCTTCTCCTCCATACGCTTGAAGTGCTTGAAGGTCCTTTTCGAGCATTTTCCACGTCTTATGCTACCCTAGTAGCAAATTTGTTGCAATTGAGTTGAGATTACTTATATGTGACTCATTCAAGTCATAACAAAATTGCTGTAACTTGTTTAGACGGTTGTCTGCTCTTCGGGTACTTATCATCGGTGTGTACATGGTACACTTTGTACGGGGGTAAAGTTTACCAGACCTCAAAGTCTTGTGGAGTCCATAGTAGGCACGAGTTCCGGTAATAATGCGTCTCCAATTTTCTCTGCTGCAGTTGTTATCCGACGTAACCAATGATCTAAGGTATACAAACTCATCCACCACGACGAACTCGTCATCGTCGATTGTCACAGTTCTGCATATGCGAGCTCTGCCACGCTCAGGTCCTCCAGGCAACAGGTACTTAGTCTACGACGCATTCACCTTCAATCCAACCTTTTTTCGCTTTACGTTTCAGCTTGTTGTGCTGATCAGCTACCATCTGGAACAGTCTGCCGACAATGTCCATGTCGTCAGCGAAGCAGATGAACTGACCGGATTCATTGAAAATCGTACCCTGCATAACACCAGCGCAAAGTTGAACAGGAGGCAGGAAAGACCATCGCTTTGTCGAAGTTCTTTGCGTGTTTCAAACGAGTCCGATAACGCAACCGATATCTTCACGTAACACTGTACACCATCCATCGTAGCCTTGATCATTCTGTTCAGTTTTCCGAGAAAAACCTTCTCGTCCATAATCTTCCATAGCTCTTCACGATAGTATCGTATGCGACCTTGAATTCGATGAAAAGGTTGTGGGGGGGACTTCATATTCACGACACTTTTGGAGGATCTTCCGCAACGTAAAGATTTGGTCAGTTGTTGATCGACCGTTCACAAAAGCGACTTGATAACGTCCCACAAATTTGCTTGCTAGCGGCGATATTGATCGCTCGATACACCTCATGGCACGTAAACAGTCAAACTGACTTTAATTGAGATTGAATTTCTAAAACACGCAATTGTATGTGTATCGGGCCCTCCCTTCCTGTCCTTTAAATTTGCATACTGTCAACTGCCACCTTAAGTCTCTCAAAAATAACAATCATTCTCTTACCCTTGGCATTTCACCGCCGGGAATGCATCAGAAACGCATTTCTCATCTCCTGTACCCCGGCACTCAAGTCATCAAACAAAATCATAAAAAGCGCAAATCACCTTTGTCCCATTACCGTTCGCAGGACAGCCGAGCCCGCCACTCACCCACCTGCCATTAAAGTGTCCATTTGAATGCCATTAACGTCGGTAAGTATTTATTACGCAATAAATTATTTTACCCCCCTCACTTACTCATCGTCATCGCCGGCATTCCGGCACCGGCGTCGGAGTCCTGCCGAAGGTTCCCGCAGGGAAAGGCTAACGCGAAAATCTTGCGGTCCGATGGCCCGACCAGGTAAACCACTCACTGCATCGCTCGCAGCCCTAACAAACGCAGCATTGGCGGAAGAGCATATTGAAAATTTATTGTAGGATTTTCGTTTAATAACCGAACAAATTGACACACACACACATACTCGTATCACCATTCCGTATCGAAGCTGCGGACGAACTAAACTGCTAGGCCTACTAGGATTTATAAGTACATCCTATTTAAGCTCGCATTCGGAAACGGCGGAGTTTGACGGCAGTCGGACCATTTGAGTCAAATTTCGAATGTCGGAACGTAGGTATTTAGAACGGAGAAGGATTGTTTCATGATTAAAATGTTTGTATGTGTGATACTGCCTAGGTATAATACCGATATGTTCCTGTGGCCGTTCATCGGAAACAAGCAATAGGTATAATTTGTAGTGATTGGGTTCCTGATTTGGCGGGGCGGGGCGTAATGTTTGGATGGGGTGGCAGGTTCACCTGTTGAATGCGAAATTTGATGGAGTGTGTGCCCAGTGAGCTAGAGATGTTGTAAAATCCGTGTCGAACATCGACAGCTCATGCTGCACAGAGCGAACGAAGCGAAGGAATGGGAACTATTACCTATTCGGGGGAAGGGCTGCGTGGGTGGCGGGAGATGGTCAGGGTCATAAATTTACTTTCGATATAGTTGTAAATTAACCTCGACATTAGCACCGGGGTGAGCACTGGCTCAATGAAATTAGTGCTCGTCGGTGTGAAACGCCAGTTAGTGGCTTGCTATCGTAAATTTGATTTTCAGCCATTTGTAACAACGAATGAAATGGTCGAATGGTGAATGTTCAGATCACTTGCAGTTGAATTTCAATAACTCACAAACTGGTATGGTGAGTGGTTTCATTATAAATTCATGGCCGACATCGGTGGCAATGGCCAAGGGTTTTACAACCGTGCGTTCAAGCTATAGTTCCTCCGAATAATCACTTATAGGGCCCAGAAACGACAACCTCCGGCCCCTTGTTGAGTAACAATAAAGTGGCAGTTAATTAATTCCTCGCCGAAGAGCGTAGCCCCAAAATGGGGAAGGCGCCAGAAGAAAATTAGCCAATTTAAGCAAGTAGTTGGTAGGCAATTTATAGCTTCCGCCGGTGTTGTCCCATTTGAACTTTTTAGTACTACAATTCAATTTTACACCTTGTTAAGAGTCTGCAGACACACGGTGCACGAATGAATTTACATAACGACGCAGGACAACGACGCACCCGAAATGACTTGAGTTGGTCGTCGGAGAGGATACAAAGGGAGATAGTGCCTACCGACCGCAATCACCTCGTTCGCCATGGCGGTAAAATGTGTCTTTAATAGAGCTGGAAGGTTCTTTCGGATGTCGGTGCAAACTGAGCCCAAACCAAAAGGAAACCCTCGTAGGAAATGGCAACTAGCCGCTTTACTCATGTGGAATAATAATTAAAGGATATTAAAGGCGACCAATGTTGTGGAAACGAGAGGTTTGGGATCACCGCCAGATGACGTGCTAAAGCGATTTCGAATTGAGCAGTTTACTGCGGACACGGAATCTGTGTAGAATGACAGTTTTTTTTAAAGGAATCCACCGAGTGTGGCTTTATCAATTAAGTAACGTTAGTGTTACACCAAGGATTTCAGTAATGGTTCAGTGAAATTGTACGTATATGTTAAATATGAGGATTGCGACAAAGTATGTACGAGTAAGATAGCCGTAGTCAGCATAGAAAGTGTATTCGTTCAAGTTAAAAACTTTTTGATGTTCATATGATAATCAAACTGTAATAAATCTTATTTATTCAGGATCCAAATATTTCAACGACAACACGTAGTCCTGCCAAGAAATTGTTTCGAAATGTTAAGTGACCTGGCTTTAAGTGCGTTTTCATAAGTGCAATGTGAATGCCACCACTTACAATGCTGCTATGAAGGATTGAGTCTTCTTTTGCGAAAAAGATTTCAATGACAGTTTCTCGATACTGCTAGCACTCTTAATCTTATATAACTTGCTTGCAGGGGGAGATAATCCATTTTGATGAGTGTTGATATGTGTAAAAATTCAAATACACTAAACATTTATTTTCGTTAAGTAGCTTTCACCTGTAAAATGTCCCCTCGTTTAATTTCAAGTCAAAGGAGGCGTAAACAACGAAATTGTTTGCAATTTTTTATGCGCCATACAACAATGTGGGTAATCTATCATACAACTGGCTATATTCAGGCGTTATCAGGCTTAAATTTACATGGAATATTTCATTATTTTCTGCTAAATCTAGCATTTCCTTCATGTGCATTAGATAACGCAGAAAATTGAGTGTTTCTTTTTATCTGTTTAGAACAAATGTTTTGTATATTGTATGAAACTTTCATAATGCTTTTTATCTGGTGAAATGTTATCATTACACTTTTTTGTAAGATGCACAAAACGAATTTCTTGAATTTCTTATCGCCATGCGTTATCGTATGTCCACCACCGTGAAATCTAAACTCGGAATTGGTGCGCAGGAATTGCTCAGTGATTTACTACACAGCGCACTTCATCCGAGGTTAGGATTAGCATATAGATCAAGAGGAAAAATCATTTTTCGCTCAACTGATGTTTCCGCCTTCCAGGCAATATTTTATTATCTGTTTTTCTTCACAAAACCATTGTTAGCATATTCAAGTCAATTTTTTTTTTTTTTTTTTTTTATTGACTTACGCTGGTGATTAAAAGTATTAAATTACAAGCTGTAATTATGACTAAGAACAACAATTATGCATAGGCACTTTTGATTTGCACGGTCACAATTTCTTTGTTTATGATGTGCCTTTTTCACACTGATTTTATGGCTATCTAACGAAAGACTTGTTTACCTTGAGCAATTCCAACAAGTTTTATTCAAGCGTAACTCATCTTTTTCAAGGGTAGAACAAGTAAAGATGAACTTATCGCGCTCCTCAAAAAATCTAGTTGGTCTTGTGCAAGAAATATAGGTTTTATTTGCGTTTTATGGTAGTTTTAGATAAAACCATTGGAAAAATGGCGAGCGTGGCTATTCTGGATTCCATTGGAACGGTAGCCATTTTCATAAGTATGCAACAAAATTTTCATTTTTCCAATGGTACGAACAAACAATGCTGTTTAAAATACATTTTGAAACATAAAATGGATTGTAGACACAATTTATTCAAGATATAACAATTTATCAATAGTTGAATTTTCAACAATTTTTTTTATATTTTAAATAAGTCAATATTCTAGCAATAATTCAGAGGCGCATTAAAATTTTCGAACTTTAATGTTATAAAACTCCAATAAACTGAATGTCGTATGAAAAATTCATCAATTGCAGGCAAAAAACAGATGCATTTATGGTCAATTTAACAATCAATTTACATACGTTTCCACTTTGGGAGAGAAATATAGTAGCTTTCACTCAACCATAAACAAAAAAAAATCCCCATTCAGCAGAACGAATCGAAAAATGGAATCTTCGAAGCATATTTGTGACGGACTGGAAGTGTTCTTAAAGAGGAAAAGCATAAAACTATCAAAATTTGTGGTAGTTTTATCATAGTCTTAAGTATGTCTTGAATGTCATTATAAGTATGTACCAATAAAACTATCAAGTTTTAAGCGAACCTTGGGAAATAGTCTTGAGAACCTCCTGTAGTATGGGCCTTTTGAAACTTAAGAGGGTTTTATGGCTGTTTTATCGATGTTATGTAGAATATCTAGTTGTATGCGTGGTTCTATCAAATGAGTCTTGAAAACTTCTTCAAGTGTACCTTTAAATTGAATTTGTTACTTGGGAACAAATACACCGTTTTGAATTTTTGAATTTTCAAGTACAGTCTTCAAAATGGCATCAGGCAACCTTATTAGAAGGTTTGGCAAAAATTTAGTTTTTAAATAATTTAATGAATTCGTTGACAAAATAGTTTATTCTTATGATATAAACTATTTGTAAAAAAAATAAATGTTCTTAAAATTTTCTAAGATGGTGAATTAGATGTAATTTTGAAGACTTTGAAACACAGTTTATAAACTCAACACAGTTTGAAATTCAGGTTACTTCAATTGTCTAGCTGTGGTCAAAATTCCAGCTCAATCCATCCTTTGAGTATTTAATATTCTCGTCAAAAAAAAAAAAAATTTCGTCCTCTAAAGAAATCTTAAGAATAAATGTAAAAAAAAAACTTGTATAATCAAAGCGAAGTGAATTTTGATAAAATTTGACATACAGGCCCAACCTGCAGTCTAAATTGACAACTAGTGGTATTGAAGGCAACTCCAACAAATGTTATGATTTCAGGAATTTACGTGATTATATGTTTGCCTTACTTCTAAAACTACATTTTCGAAAATATTATCGCTAATGAACAAACTTCTATCTTCATATTTTGCTTATGGACATTCGTTAGCTTCGAAACTTTTTATCATTCTGGGGAGTCTATACTCTACTTTATTGTTCGTGAAATAGAAAATGATATCGTGAATTCTTAATTGCACCTTTAAATAAAACTCATTATTGTAATACCTACTTGAATAATAAAATTAAAATACATACATAGAAAAGTGTTTAATAGAGTAGGAAACGACTTCCTAGGCACCCCCAGTAGTAACGCTAATTGGTATGATCGAAAAAAATGTAGGGATCACCCATAAACATATTGAAAATGTTCCGTAGAGGCTCAATATCATTCCTTAAACTTGTGAAATTGATTTTTAAAATTTGACGTTTGTGAACGAAAATATATGCATATGTTCAATAAATTATTGAAAATATTCCATACATTAATTGCCAATATTCCATAATAGTTTTGAAACATGAACCATAAACTTCTAAATATTGTCCGTAACAAATCAGTTTTGTGCATTTGAAATAATATTTATGAGCCATAAATTATGCCGGAATTATTCAAGTTTTGGGTTGAATTCTTAATTTTATCTATAGGGAAATCGCTCCTTGACTGTACTACTACTCAGATTGATTAGAGTAGTGGACATGGTCATTGCTTTAGCTATGCGGTTTAAATATTGCTGTAATATAAGGATCGCTTCGGAGAAGATTTTCAATTTTTCATAAAACGATCTCCCGTTCTTTTACGGCCGCAACTGTGACACCTGTTTCCCAATAAATTTGGTAAAGATCAATTTATGGCTTGATCAAACTGTTATTTAACTTTTTTTTATAAAATTGTGGCGGGCAAACGCTTGCCGGACTTAACTCAAAAAATATCCTCCTTCTACATTATACTGGGCAATTGCTTGGATCAGTCATATGCTCGAAGACGATATCGGAAACATCGAGTGCATTCTACCGTCTTAGTTCCTTAATTCTCAACTGCTCATCAGGCAACATTGGTATTACTAGCACTTGGAGCACAACAAATCGTGTCACTTTGTACAATACAGTGTGTCTGACTGAGCATCATGCCAAAAGATTACCAATTTGATTTGATGCTGAATATCATAGCAATGGTTGAAAAAAGTAGGAAATATTGTTTTTAAATGTCCTAGGTCATCAAAATTGTCCTGGAGTTCAGAACTTTAGATCCACGTGTGTATCAATAACTTTATTTGCTATAAAATTTAATGATATGTATTCAAACATATTTGATTAATGTCCTGGAAGCCAACAGTCATTATGAGATAATCTTGGGATACTCTATGCCAAAAAAACTTACTTAACTTTGAATAGGTTAACCTTGGGAAATAGTCTTGAGAACCTCCTGTAGTATGGGCCTTTTGAAACTTAAGAGGGTTTTATGG
This sequence comes from Aedes japonicus, assembly GCA_034211315.2. Taxonomy (NCBI): domain Eukaryota; kingdom Metazoa; phylum Arthropoda; class Insecta; order Diptera; family Culicidae; genus Aedes; species Aedes japonicus. The sequence continues at coordinate 10,637 of JASCZW010015528.1, read as the reverse complement.
CTGTTTTATCGATGTTATGTAGAATATCTAGTTGTATGCGTGGTTCTATCAAATGAGTCTTGAAAACTTCTTCAAGTGTACCTTTAAATTGAATTTGTTACTTGGGAACAAATACACCGTTTTGAATTTTTGAATTTTCAAGTACAGTCTTCAAAATGGCATCAGGCAACCTTATTAGAAGGTTTGGCAAAAATTTAGTTTTTATATAATTTAATGAATTCGTTGACAAAATAGTTTATTCTTATGATATAAACTATTTGTAAAAAAAATAAATGTACATAAAATTTTCTAAGATGGTATATTAGATGTAATTTTGAAGACTTTGAAACACAGTTTATAAACTCAACACAGTTTGAAATTCAGGTAACTTCAATTGTCTAGCTGTGGTCAAAATTCCAGCTCAATCCATCCTTTGAGTATTTAATATTCTCGTCTAAAAAAAAAAAATTTCGTCCTCTAAAGAAATCTTAAGAATAAATGTAAAAAAAAAACTTGTATAATCAAAGCGAAGTGAATTTTGATAAAATTTGACATACAGGCCCAACCTGCAGTCTAAATTGACAACTAGTGGTATTGAAGGCAACTCCAACAAATGTTATGATTTCAGGAATTTACGTGATTATATGTTTGCCTTACTTCTAAAACTACATTTTCGAAAATATTATCGCTAATGAACAAACTTCTATCTTCATATTTTGCTTATGGACATTCGTTAGCTTCGAAACTTTTTATCATTCTGGGGAGTCTATACTCTACTTTATTGTTCGTGAAATAGAAAATGATATCGTGAATTCTTAATTGCACCTTTAAATAAAACTGATTATTGTAATACCTTCTTGAATAATAAAATTAAAATACATACATAGAAAAGTGTTTAATAGAGTAGGAAACGACTTCCTAGGCACCCCCAGTAGTAACGCTAATTGGTATGATCGAAAAAAATGTAGGGATCACCCATAAACATATTGAAAATGTTTCGTAAAGGCTCAATATCATTCCTTAAACCGGTGAAATTGATTTTTAAAATTTGACGTTTGTGAACGAAAATATATGCATATGATCAATAAATTATTGAAAATATTCCATACATTAATTGCCAATATTCCATAATAGGTTTGAAACATGAACCACAAACTTCTAAATATTGTCCGTAACAAATCAGTTTTGTGCATTTGAAATAATATTTATGAGCCATAAATTATGCCGGAATTATTCAAGTTTTGGGTTGAATTCTTAATTTTATCTATAGGGAAATCGCTCCTTGACTGTACTACTACTCAGATTGATTAGAGTAGTGGACATGGTCATTGCTTTAGCTATGCGGTTTAAATATTGCTGTAATATAAGGATCGCTTCGGAGAAGATTTTCAATTTTTCATAAAACGATCTCCCGTTCTGTTACGGCCGCAACTGTGACACCTGTTTCCCAATAAATTTGGTAAAGATCAATTTATGGCTTGATCAAACTGTTGTTTAACTTTTTTTATAAAATTGTGGCGGGCAAACGCTTGCCGGACTTAACTCCAAAAAATATCCTCCTTCAACATTACACTGAGCAAAATGCTTGGATCGAGTCATGTATGCTCGAAGACGATATCGGAAACATCGAGTGCATTCTACCGTCTTCGTTCCTTAATTCTCAACTGCTCATCAGGCAACATTGGTATTACTGCACTTGGAGCACAACAAATCGTGTCACACTGTACAATACAGTGTGTCTAACTGAGCATCATGCTAAAAGATTACCAATTTGATTGATGCTAGAAGATATCATAGTAATAGGTTGAAAAAAGTAGGAAATATTGTTTTTAAATGTCCTAGGTCATCAAAATTGTCCTGGAGTTCAGAACCTTTAGATCCACAGGTGTATGCAATAGCTGATTTGTATAAAATGTAATGATATGTATTCAAACATATTTGATTAATGTCCTGGAAGCCAACAGATTATGAATAATCTTGGGATACTCTATGCCAAAAAACATGACTTGACCAGAATAGCTAAGGCTGTACTGTGATCTTTGACCTTAACTTTAGAAGGATGATGTCTGTGAATGTTTCAGAACAGTCATTGAATATGTTTGAATTTTTATTGTATCTTTGATGGCCCAAAAGGCTACCGGTTACTACTATACATCTAAAATTCAAAACTTAAGGTCATTTTTGTGAACTTGACTATCCCAACATAATCCGATAATGACGGGTGACCTTACAGAAAATTCACAGAATTTGTTCAAAAGCATATCGTTACCTTTTAAAGGTTATAAATGGTACTGTTGCGATCTCGTAGATCCAACTTTTTAACTCAAAGGCAGTTTTGTTGATCTAGAACATCCCAAAATATCTCATTATATCTTTTCAATTTCCAGAAGACTAAATAAGTTCATATTATTAATTTGCTTGGTGTAGAAAACTACAGTTATAGCTGAAGATTTTAAGTTTTGGAAGCTTGAATAATCTAGAACATTGATTATGTCATAATATCTGTTGATCTTCCAAGACATTGAATGAATATGTTTCAATACACATCATGGCTTTGCACAGTCCAGAGAGCTTTTGTTACAACAATGGGGCCTACCTAGGCCATCGGTAGGATGGATTACAAAATCAACGGGATATGCTCGTTTAATTGAATCAGATTACGCAGCCCAAACCCCAGTACCGATCAACATCATCATCACCAACAACAACAACAGTAGCAACAACAACATGCGTTAGTAATTCGTATGATTTTGATCAACTAGAATTCACCAATGCTCACTAAAGGATGCATTGTCAGCAGCATTATAAAGACAACAATGCATTGCAATGGTGACCCGACACCTCTAGTTAACAGCCGTTTTATGCACGATAGTTAGGTAGTACATAAGTAGCCACAATAATTAGACCAGTAATAAAGTAGTAAGTAAAGAATCAGATCCAGTTTAGCCTTTCAGTCCGTGAAGTCTTCGGTACCTTTATTTTTGTTTAAACACTCTACGAAAATCAAAGCTACACATTTTACGTTACGCCATGTTTTACCTAACGCCACTCTTACAATCTGTTAATGTGTTGCCTCAGTAGCTCACATGCCATGCTGCCGACAAGTTAGAAAACATAAATGTGCCTTTGCGAGTCACAATGAAGGTGCCAAACTCATCGTATGATCGTTGGGTGCTACTAGGGTTATGTTCTGAACGCCAGGACAGTTTGGATGCCCTAGACCATCTCAAGATTATCCTTTTGTGTGTTTTTAGACGTTCTCGGAAAATATCTCAGTCGTACATATTTGAATATGATGCGATTACTTTGTATAGAGAAAAACAACTTCACTCTTAGCTTAACGCTTACATTTCAAGGTTCTGCACCCGAGGACAGGTTGGATACCTACAGATCACAAAGTTGTAAAATAATGACAACATGGTATTTATTTTTTTCGACCAGGTCGCAGTTGTTAGCATGAGACACTCAAGAAGTCTGCATCGACAGACGAAATGCGTATCTGTCAGAAGATGGAAGGCACAGGTAGTTGGAATTAAATGGAAGATACTAATTTTTCTTCTAATTTCTAGTTACAGGTATTCCACTAAACAGCTCAAACCCTCTAGGATCTATTGAGCATGTTTAAATACGTTTCGTCACCTAATATAGCCCAAAAAGCTACTTTTACAACTGTAGAACATTTTAAACCTATACTATCTCATGATTGTCGTATTATGTTTGTTGACCTTCCACACTATTTAATTGATATTGTTAAATGCATCTTGTTCCTTTCAATACTCCAAAAACCTACTATTACAACTGTAGATCTTTTATTCTGAGCTCAAGGACAAATTAGATGTTCTTGATCAACCCCGTTTATCTAAAAATGTGTTTTTTACGTTTGAAAATATTCACTGAAATATGTTTGAATACATACCGTAACCTTATGTAGCTTTTAAAACTATTGTTACAACTGTAGATCTGAAGTTCTAAACTCAAGTTCATTTTGGATAACCAAGAACATCCCAGAAAGATACAATCATATTTAGTGTTTATCAACGTGAACTTCATAACACGAATGCATATGTACTATATTCTAAAACAACGCACTACACTATTACTTGGACTCTTTCCTGGGACACTCATTTAAAACACGTATCGTGCAAGGTTTCAAGACTATGTGCCTCATGAAAAGGGTACGTTGTTTCGTGCCCAATGAAGCTTTACTACGTTATTACTACGCTTGAACAAATACTTCAATATTTAACCATTTAGGTCATGCTGCTAAATCAAAACTTCAAAAAATTCAAACGCTGCAGAACAGATGTGTAAAAGTAATATTCAATTAACCTCATTTATATTCGACAGTTTTGCTTTACACAAGTCTACACCACAGAATAATTCCCATACTATTTTTTTTTTATTTGCACAGGCTCCAATTCGAATTGAACTTTACTAGGCCAAATTTTCAAATTTTCATGAGCCAGCATCATTTATCTTAGAAACTAAAGTTGGGAGGAAAGAGCTGATTACTCGCCTGGCCGTCTCGAGGTTAATAGAAATTCGCAAATTACGGATGGGGAAAGAGGGTAGAATTGTAAAGCGCGGTTTACATAACACATTAAATTTAAATTCTAAAATTATTCTAAACACTTATGCACTATACAATTTATGGTTTTCTTTTGACTTTGAACACTTCTTGAAAAAGAAAAAAAAACACACACATACACATATAAAAAAAACTCACACTAAACACCACAGGTTAAACTCAACTACAATCTAATGCTAATGTTAGTCAAAAACACATAAATGAGTTTCATTTACCCAAATCACGGACATGTCAGTCAGAAGATCTCGACCGGCGCTATCGGGTTGTTCTACCTCGGAAAGCCCGAAGGGACCATAAAAGCTCAGATCTGGCTACGCAACGTTCAGCACAAGACCAAATAACGTGGTCTGCGTCTTGATAGCCTTTGTCCACACTCTAGCAGAGATTGCTGTCGCTCAGCCCCAACCCGGCATAAATGAGCGTTCAAAGAATAGCGATTCGGCGAAGCAGTGCTGAGTACGCTGACGAACGAAGTCTGGCCCACATCCATCCCGCCAAACCAGAGATTCTTCGACACCTTTGGGATGATTGCCATCGCCAAATGCTCCTTTACAACCTATCGCAGGCCGCCGCGCTGACGAGTGACTGTCGACGCAAAACAGGGAAAAATTCGTTTGACGGCGATTTGTCGATCACAAAATATCGCCTTCATGGCGCCCACCTTCGCAAGCGAGTCCGCTTTCTCATTGCTCGGGCCGGAACAACGAGATGGGACCCCGCTCTAAAGGTGATGTATAAACTAACGCCAAGATAAAAGTCATACGAAGCTCCTGTGCTTTCATGAGAAAATACGAGGGAGTGCTTTACCGGCCTCAATCGAGCGTGATAGCCTTCTATAGAATCTGAGATCTATCCGGGTGAAAATGAAAAAAATGATCCGGGTGTTAGTGAGCGTACAATACCTTGGCGGCAAAATGACAATAAAGCCGCCATAATTCGGCGACATACACGGAACGCGGTGCTTGAAGTTTACGGTTGGCGCTATGAATTTCATTAAATATGGCTTAAAGCTCAAGGCATGACTCCTCTATCGAAGATCCGTCAGTGCAAGAGCGATTTAGTGGAATCAATTTCGGCAAACTTAGCAGCAAAATATCACCGGAGCAATCATGGGACGATGATGCTGCAGAGTTCCTACGAAGCTCTCTGCTTCAAGTGATAAACCAAAGAATTGAATTGTCGAATTGTCGGAGAAGCAAACACGATTGGAAATGTTCGGCGCAAGGGCTGACATCTCTGTGTTGTGCTTACCAAATGGTACAAGCGCGTCGTTGAAGCGGGTTTGAGGATTCGAACTCAAGCGTGACGTCAAAATGCTCGATTACCCGTAAGGGCCCATAATTCTTACACTCAGGTGAGGAGTCGGAGAGATAATTCGGTAAACCGATCCGAGAGTGGCAACATGCCAGCTAACACTTCCAAGACTCATGGTGTGAGTCGAGTGCATGCAGCCTAACGCGATACGAAGACACCGATATGAATACAGTTCAGTTTAATGAAGTGTGACCGGGCCGCTGACTGAAAATAAAAACTACCGTATTCATAACCGACAAAATCGTTCGTCCGATGCAACGTTAGAGGATCTTGCGCTCCCCCACCAGGTCCCGGTAATGTGCAGAGAAAGTTGATCCTGGCTGGTACTTTCGCTTCGCATACTCAATATGGGATCTCAGGTGCACTTTGAATCGAACCGGACCCCAAGATATTTAAAGTGACATGGAATGAGTTATCGGCTTACCCCAAATTTGAAGCTTCGGTTGTGCAGGGTTATGCTTCCTAGAAAAACTACCAACTCAGTTTTCTCCGTAGAAATTCGATATCTAGCTCTAGAGCCCAAGTGAGACAAACTGTCTGGGGTATCTCTGTAAGGGTCCTCGCAGATCGACCCCACTGGGTCCCGTACTGAACACTTCACTGCCGTCATCTGCAAGTTGTCTCAGCGTGCAGTTGTCACTCTAGACAACCGTCAATGTCTCTGACATAAAGATATATACGAAAAGAAGCAAACTGATCCTGGGGAGGCCCATGTAGCTAAATCGATGAAGCTGTAGAGGATTCCCATGGAAGCTCATATGTTTCTCTGACAGTGAATTGTACAAAAATTGTTCATTAATGGTGGAAAGCCGCAAGCGTGGAGTTTATCTGAAGAACTTCAACAGATACTGAATCAAAAGCCTCCTTGATGTCCAAGAATACAGAAGCCATTTACTCTTAGCGAAAGCCAACTGAATATCTGTGGAAAGCAACGCGAGACAGTCGTTCGTTCACTACCCCTACGGAAACCAGTAATGAGTATCTGAAAGCGGAGTTGTTCGTCTCGAGCCCATTTGTCCAGACGGAAGAGATCATTTTCTCCAGCAACTTTCGAATGCAGGATAACTTATCGCGATGGGTCGATAGGAGTTAATGGTCGGACGCGGGCTTACTAGGTTATTTGAATGGCGATAACTTCCCTGTCTCAATCATCCGGTACAATGTTGAGTTCCAGCCACTGATTAAACAAGTTCAACGTGCGCCTCTTCGCGACGTCTGGGAGGTTCTTAAGCAGGTTGAACTTAGTTCTATCAGCCCCTGGAGCCGTGTTGCCGCACAAGGAAGTGCGAGGAGAGCTCTACCGTATGAAGGGGTTGGCTAATCTCATCATCGCCAGTCGTGTTTCGCGAGGAATCATCCGTGCCGGCGCAGAATCTGGACAAACTTTTCGGCGCCGGAACCTGAGGATCCGATTGGTCGAGTGCTCGCTAGCTCCGTTGTTCGTAGTTCGGTTAGCAGCACCTTCGCGCCGTGTTCAAAGAGTGCTCGTCGACGTTTCGCGCGACAGCTACGTTCGCAGAATGATCGCCAGTAACCGCGCTTCTGGCCTTGATGAGGCTCTTAAGTTCGCGTTCGAGAGCCGTGTATACTCGAAGTGCTCAGGTGTTCCACGTCTACGGAAAACCTTAAACGCGTCGGACTTTTTCGGTGAAGCCTCGGTGCATTGCTGATCCCACCATGGAGAAGGAGGTTCCTGCGGAGATGACGTCCCTGGAACTGGTCGAGTTTGAGCTTGAAGCGCGCTGTCTAAGATCAGGTTGGAGGAGTATAGCTACTTGCTCCAACGGTGAAAGCCTTCTGCCGTCGTTACAGCCCATCTACTGCTGTCCTAAACTTTGTCAATCGATGTGACGGGCAAGATCATGCAGTGACGTTGACTGAATTTCGACGAATTGAACCGGTCGTAACCGAAAATTTATGCGGCCGAGTGGTCGCTGCCGTGGGGATGTAGATCAGCATTCCATGCGTGATCCAACGATAGTGAATTCGAACAAAGTGCGAGGTCCAATCTACTGCCAGCACCGGGGGATGCTATCAGCCAAGCGTGTTTACTCTCATTGTTGAGAACTGTCGTAATGAAGTTGTCACCAGAGGTCATATATCGAAGAAGAACGGTTGTCATCGATGACAGTTCTCCCAGCCCTGTGCACGTGAGAGTTAAAATCTCCCATGACCAACCGCGGGCAGGAAGAACCGAACAAACTGTCTGAGAGTTGTTTCGGTTAATGGAGGCTCTTGGAGGAATGTAAACGGAAGCGATGGCCATTTATTTTTAGTATGCAGTTGACGTGCGACAACTTCAATACCTGGAATTGGAGGAAAATTCGCTCTATGGTAGGAATTAGCGCTTTTAGATCCCCAACAGTGCTCCCCCTCACGCGAATCCTCACGATCGGAGACGAATAATATTGAAATCATGAATCGGAAGATTGATTTCGGGAGAGAGCCATGTTTCACAGAGGGCGAATGCATCACAACCGGTAGTGTGAGCTAGAAATTTAAAAGATTCCAATTTAGGAATCAAACTTCGACAATTCCACTGTAGAACAGTGATCAATCTCCGACCTCATTTGGAAAATTATCCATCGAAGGAAATGATAGCTGCAAGAGATGGCATTTAATGTTAATTCTGCAAAAAAGTTTTCGATCAGGAGCAGTGCCTACAGTAATGCTTTCGGAAGGGTCGAAATTCGAGGTACTTAAAGATACCCGGCAATGTCATCAAATGAGAACTAACCCACTAGAGGAGGGCTTCTGTTCTTAAAATTGGCGCTCCAGGGTTTTGGATGTCCCGGAGATGGAGGTCCCTGGGTGTGGTGGTGCTACGAAAGCCAGGTGGATAGGATTTTCCTTTTCCACCTTTTCTTGAATTGGGCGAAGCTGGTTTGGGCTCCGGTTGAGCAATTTTCCGTGGGCGGACGCGTCTTGCGCTCGTGAAGCACTCGGAAAGCTGAATGATGTTCCCTCTTCAGCCAAATCAAAGTCAGACTCGTCATCTGACGGAGGAGCAAAGGGATTTAGTATGACACTGGGTGATGGTGAGGCTTCAGCATTCGGCCGAAAGATTGCCTGGAACGCTGTTTTAGCGAGGTTCAATTCTTCCCGCGTTGTTTGTACGCCGGGCAAGATGAAAGCACGTGGAGGGCTTCCTTGCAGAAAGCGCATTTTGGTGTAGCTGTCTGGCAGGCGCCATCCTCGTGCTTTCCCACAATTAGCGCAGCGTGCCTGTATTGCTGCAATGGGAGGTCGTGTCCTCGCATCTGCTCGCACTTTTGCAATCATTACCAGAGGTGCAAACAACCGCACAGGTGGTCGGGGTTTTCCCAACTCTGACGTATTGAGGAGGGCCGAACCAGGAAAAGTCACACGAAACAGAGTCTGAGGGGTAAATCTCTTTTCACCCTATAGTGATCGATACAGTGCCTCGAAGCCGCACATCGAGTATCTTGACTGATACGGAAGGCAGAGGGTTCTTAAATCGCACCAACCTCTCGCTTCAACAGGATCTCCGGGGCCAAACTTGCTTCGCGATTGACCACACCTTCTATCTCAATACGCTCGAGCTGGGATGCTACACTTCAACACTCAGTGTAAAAAATCGAGGGGCAGCCAATCTCGTTAGCTTGTTTAAGGTTTAGACACAGCGCGGCACCCGCATGCATGTGTGCTCACCTTAATTATCTCGGTCCCGGCCGAGAATCTGTTTTCGCTCGGATCGTTTGAAATCTGGCAAATGCTGAGAGGTTTCGTTTGGGGCCGAAAATAAGGCACCAAGGACCAGATAGACCCCTATCTGGATAAGCACGCGATCGGGTAACTTCCTGAGAAGCTACCCCATCATTTTGCGCGCAGGTAGACGATTCATCTTCCGATAATCATCCGCGGCTCGTCTAGTGGGAGCTTATGGAGCTCAAACTCACTAACGTAGTTATTCTGCAATCGAATCACAGATACTACAAATTAAGCCATCAAAGCACACACACACTCACACACTCTCAGTCCTCTCCACCTCACACACGGCAGAGCGAGCAGCAAAAACTCATCTCATATACTAATAAAAAACTGATCTTGTACGTATCACCGATCTACTGCAGACAGGTGACGAATGTGCCGCCGCTGCGCGACGGCGAGCGAGTGGCCGCGAATGTGCCAGGGCTGAGTAGCCGGAAACGTAAGATGATGGTAATGACACTGGTGATACTGCTGGTCGGTGGTGGTTAGCAGATGATCGACCAGCACGCCACGGCACGATGGCCTGCTGTCGTGTGGCGAAGCCGTGCGAATCAGTAGGAACAATATGGCTTTTCGATCGTTGGCAATGGTACTGGTACCGCAAGCAAATGGCGTTGTTACTCCTTGCTTAACACTCGACGTTTTCGGCTTCCTGAGAACCAAGACTTGATTTCACTCGCGATTCAGAAAAAGTAGAGCTGAGGGCTTCAGAACAACTTGTGAAAAGCTTCCAAAGCTAACGGTACGGCTGACCGAACGGAGCTGTTCTTGTTCGCTTGTTGTTCACTTTCGTTGGGCAATGTGAATTCCCATACTAGGCTTACGTGATTCTCAGACAATCATGTTTACGTACACAATACTTTTGCACGATCCGCAACTTCCACGAGCCGTTTTCCTTTTGGTGTAGTATACGGCCCCCTAAGACTGAAGGCGGTTAATATATTTCTAAAGACACGGGCTAAACATTTATGATTTTTTTAGTAGTATGCATCGATATAGCATATGTAATCAAAACGAAGTATGT
>JASCZW010015527.1:0-20380 GCA_034211315.2 Aedes japonicus | reverse complement strand
TAGACTAACTTATAATTTATTACTACTACTACTAGTAACGTTTGGACTTACTAGTACTGACTTCATTCATTGCATCATATGATTATAGGATGCTATATTGGTGAGAAAGATTTGACGAGTTTAGTATTGTACGTTGTGTGTCAGTTTTCTGTAAATTTAAAAAGTGAGATAGGATCATTTTTTCACAACCACAAGCAAGTCAAAAAATTATAACTTATTGTCATTTTCAACTTCGTAATTAATTCTAGAGAATTTAAGCTGTTTAGTGGAATACCTGTAACTAGAAATGAGAAGAAAAAATATTATTTTCCATTTAATTCCAACTACCTTAGTACCTTAGTACACGACACTGAAGAAGTCTGCACATTGTAGACAAAATACAGGTATCTGTCAAGACAAGGAGTAAAGGTAGTTGGAATTAAATGGAAATTGATGTACTCGAGATATTTGTTGACAAAATCGGGGATTATTCTGACAACGAAGGTCAAGTTAATCCTAGGTTTGCGATACATCCCGTTTCAAGATGATCGAAAAATCCCATGCTAGCGAATTAATCATTGAAAAATATTGACTTTTTGAATTTGAGTCATCTTTTTGCAGTAAATCTTTAAAATCTTGATCAATATTTTTTCTATGTACTGATTATGAGACGAAAGGAGTTATTCTGCTTGTTCGAACCATATATTGATTTATTTTAAGACACAAAATATTAAATTATTTTGTAACTATGGAATACTGCGAAGAAGCCAGAGAAACAAGTTAGACCAATTTTTAAGCACAGCATTCTGTACGTTCTGTACGAAAAATCACCATCATAGAGAGCGAACCGTCTCACCACGTTATATAGGAAAGTTAGTGTTGATTGAAAAAGGTACCGTTAAAATAAGAACAAAATTTTACCTGTGAATTACTGTTAGTGTGTAGCATTACTATGTTCCTACCCCTCATGACATTTGACTAACTTGAGTTTTCTTGAAAATTACCCTTTCTGGTTAGACAAGCAGCGCAAAAAAAAAAGATACTTATTCATTGTTACAATAATTGTAGAGTAATACAGTCCACTCGAGTTTATTTCTTTGACCACTGAAATTCCGAAATACAGTTAGATTTGTTCATTTGTTGATGGCATTACTCATGATTACCAATGAAACAACGCAAAACCTACAGAAAAGTAATTCTAGATTCTTATTTTAAAACTCAATTTTTTTAACAACATTTCCAAGCTTTGTTCAATTTCAGTGCATATATTCTATCCGTGTTATTTCTGTGTTCTAGCTTAATCTTCCGTATCGAATGCTGATTCTTCTTTTGGCGTCTCAAATTGAGATTTTTGTGCGCTCGTAGCACAGAGAACAGACATCCAGCCTCGAACATTTTTTTTTTTTCAATTTACTGAATAAAATTTTCAAAAGCAAACCGTTGGCAAATCAGCGCCGCCTTGTCCAGGTTTCACCAAACTAAAATTGACAGCCTATCAAATCTCAAGGCGCGCAGGTGGCGCCATCATCATACGAATCACCAAAACTAACAGAAACAAGCTGTCATTTCAAAATGGCAGTTACAGCAATTTACACACGGAGGGAACTCCAGCTTGGATGTCTGTTCTCTGTGCTCGTAGCTTTCGGCTTGGGGCTCATTGAACTGTTCCCACGTGTGCTGTCATCATTCAAACTGAGCACCTCGTATACTTTGTTCATCTTTCGCCCTTTTTGTTGAACAAATCCAACCATTCTAACAGTGGTTACCCGTTCTGCTTACTGAGCAGATGGCCGGGGGTTCAATCCCAGGCCCGTCCTCTTCCTTGCCATTTGCTCGCACAGGTGAGATACAATGGCTGACCTATTTTTCAGACCTTATCGAGTCACCTACAATAACCGAGTTTTTCGGTACACATAGCCGTCGCGGAATTCACTCGGAAAGAAGTGATTTGACGTTAAAGAATTTTTAGCTGGTGGTTCGGTAGAAAATTGAACCGAGTTTGGTGTTATTGTCTAAGTGTGAATCTTTCGCTTTTTGTTGAACAAATCCAACAATTTCCAACCCGTCCGTCACATAGCGAAAGTTTTGCGTTAAAGGTCCCTTGCGCAGCATGGCTCTTAAAATTTGGATGTTGATCCTGAAAAAAAAGGAGGAATTTGAACACTAGAGTACCTAAATGAAGTTGTCAAAGAACCTACCAAATGCCAGCTTCTCTCATTTCTGCGAGCAAGGCACGGAATTCATCTGGCGTCTGGCAATTTCTAAGCTCTAGTCGGGCAGTTCGAATCATTGTCAGCGCTTCTCGGGCGACTTCGTAAACGAATCGCATTGAACGTTTCTTGATGAGGATATTGAAGAAGTTGATGTCGCAACGGATGCCAAGTCTTCGAATGTCGCACAATATCTGCTGTTCAGCAAAAGTCGTCGATGGAACAGTGTCCAGCAGCACTATCATTGTTTTAATGTCCGGCTGGATTTTCAGTAGTTACATTTCGTGAAAGAAACTATCTGCTCCGCCAAGCCAGTAGAAGATGATTCTCTGGTTTCTTTCACCGTAGTGAGACTAACGAGACAGTAGATTCGGAGTTTGCGTCTTCCTGTCCAGTCCGTTGCAACTGAAATATCTATGACAGTACTTTCTAGGTCCTCCCTTAGCTCAGTCGGTAAAAGCCCAGCTACGAATTAATACCCAACTACGAAGTAACAAAGAGTATTATTTACAATACATTATTAAACACCTCCAACTTCCCTGTGCTAAGAAACTTTTTGGAGAGGAAACCCCTCATGAGCATGAGCATGAGCATGATTGACCGCCCGAGATTGCTACTCCGTTGTTGTCAGATCAGCTGTTATTACACAGAGAACCAACAGATGATGATTGGGACTAACATATATCTTCAATGTGTAAAAACTGGTGATCTCAAACTAAGGCAATACCGACGCCAACCCCGTCCGATTGCAGGTCAAGTAAGGAAAGGGTAGGAATATGTTGACGTGATACTCGATTTATTGAAGGCGCGGAATCCACTGCACTTCCACGAGAAATCACTGGGATTTTGGATAACAGGATTGGGTAGCAGCAGGGTTCGTTTTCGTTAGCGATAAGCTATCAAGTGAAATATTTGAATATTAGTACCGAATTCCGATTTGAACCGATTTAAACCAACAGTAAGGATGCTATTGGGGCCACTCACAAAGTGTGATTGTGGTTTTTCATTGGGAAAACACAGTGATTTTAAATAATGCTGAAAAGTCGATTTGGACCGATTAAACCAACAGTAAGAATGCTATTGGGGCCACTCACAGAGTGTGATAGTGGTATTTCATTAGGAAAACAAGGCAATTCATCTCAACGCCTCAGAGCCAACTTGGACCGATCTACACCAACAGTACGGATGTCGCTGGAGTCACTTACAAAATGGGACAGTGGTTTATTTGTTCCAAGATAGGGTGGCCCGACGAGCATGGCGAACGAATAATTTTAAACCTCTCTATCGACCCGTCTTACCCGGCGAACCACGACTTCTCATGCTCACTCGATCACTCGCGCGACGGCAACGCAATGGCGACGCAATAGGCAACCAAAACAATAAACATAGACGCCTGATAACAACATATTACGGAACAACGCATCAACACAACCGATTCAACCGATTTAAGTGATGGTCTGCAAACCTACTAAAAAAGGACATATAGATACAATGGGTAACAATTACCTGTCCTGCTCCACGTCCTTGAGAGCACTTACTACCTCACGAGTCGCCTCTACCCAACTCCACAGGCGTCCGTCAAAGCTCTGGTACACCAATTCATCTCCATGCCCAACCGAAGCACCACTACTTAATAAAAATTGATAAATAGAGATATTAGATATTGTCTTCAAAACTTGATAGAACTAAAGTATGTGTTGCCTGAAAACAAACAAAATTAAGAAGCAAGATATAAGTAGAATCCCTGTAGTCCCCCGGATGTTCGAAGAGCATAGAATAATCGAGCACAATGCTCAATTGTTTATTAAGCTGAAGCTCATTCGAGCTATATCTGATGAACTTAGTCGATGAATCAACCCTCTCAGATTTATCGCTAACATATTATGACAAATTTACAAGCTCACAACTGCATGCTAGTTTGTGATTTGAAAAGTGTCCAGACTCATGGACAAAAATTCCGGGTACCGATACATCACGGCATCCGAACTTTGGGTTTGGAAATTTGTGTTGCTTAACAAATCCTCAAACAAATGTGCAAAAGCACGTTGGCCAATATTTAGCGTCAACCAGTGGGTACGTGTGCTCAACTCCAAGTTTCTCTTCTTTCAGACTCACTTTCAGTTCAATTTACCCATTGAGTTGGACACATCCCAATAGAAAATATTGTGATGGAGCACGGACGCTAGGTTACCAGATATATAAAAAATACTCTACAACCCATTCAGGATTATATCTGAAAAATCCAGATTTGGCCAACACCCACCTTCCAAAGTAACAATTTTTCATCCGAAAAACTCATGGTGTCCTTTTTAAGCAAGGCCCGCGATCTGGCAGCTCTGTCATCAATATTCTTGAATGCCAATCAATAAATCCTGTTTTTTAAGCCCCATATCCAGATCCTCTTTCATTATATTTTGCATGGATCATTGCACGATGGCGTGATCAATTCAGTTTTGACAGTTCAGGGAGCTTGCTTACGTGGACTGAGAATGTTTTCGGTCAGATCGGTTTGAGAGTTTGTGCTCAAAATTTGCTTATTTTTACAGCATTTTTACAGCATTTCCTGCATTCAATGGTACAGAATTCGGAAAAAGCCACTAAAAATATTCCATTGAGCGGTTCAAATTCTAACACATTGTAAACAAGCTCCCTGAGCTGTTGAAAAGTGACGTTAATATATTCGGTGTAATGATCTATGGATGTGTGAGTGTGGCTCATTTTCAATTCATACGCCTTTTTTTACCGACCGAGCAGGATTCCTTCGAATTTGCTCCTTCGCTGCTTTGACCGCTGAGGGAGTGCGTACGCTGCGTTGCTTATCGGATTTCGTCTTGGGAACAACAGTGCCAGTATCCTTGAAAGGTATTTTGATCCTGCACACAAACAGTTTTCTGAACTTCAAATGCGACAGCTTGCAAGATCTGAATCTGTTCATTAATTCAGTTTCTACAAATTAGAAGAAAAATTAGTAATTTCCATTTATTCCCAACTACCTTTGCTTATCTTGACAGATACGCGTATTTCGTCTACAGTGTGCAGACTTTTTCAGTGTCTCGTACTAATAACTCGACTGAAGTCTATTGTACAGTTCTGGATTTTTCTTACATCATACAACAAACCACTTTTAATGAGAATTACATTTGAATTTTTAGAAGCATTTCAAAATGTTCGCCCTATACTTTTACATGGGAGCTGTCAGATTTATCACCACTCGGTGTCTTCTTCTTTTTTCAACCTGAATTCGTCAATCTAGAACACACAGTTGAGAACTGATAAAACACTCGCTCTAGTCTCCTACAGGATTCATCCGAACGATAGGATTTACTACTCCATGTACATGTTTTTTGTCATACCAAAACATCGAATACCAGCATGCAACTGCAATATTCTTTCCCTCGTCGCGATCAACAATACTCTCTTCCATGCAAACTACCAAGAGAAAGAGAGCCTCGAACTACCAGTCACTGCGCGTAGGGGATTTCCCAGCGCATGACTAATCTGCTTTGCAGCACCTACCCAATCATCTCGAAGAAGCTCTTTCGATTACCCTCCGGAGCACGTACCTGTGCACTATAGCTCTATTCGTTTGCATTCAATTCGTAGCGCAACCTTGATAACCATCGAAGACGGGCTCGATGCGTGGTTTTGCCAAAAGATCCAAAACATCAATCCGAAACGGAACGGTCAATGATTAATTCGCGCACCAACGTTGAACCTTGTACAGCGTGAAATTGAAGCTTCCACGGGAGCGTCATCTGTTTTCCACGAATTCGCACACTATGATTTGATTGTTGCCCGCTCTCACGATCGTTTGGAACGAATTTTGCTCTCGGTGTTTTACAACCCAAACCACGTGGTGCTGTTGGCTGTTTCGAGCAACTTTTATGAATGAATCACCACAGCCTCTTTTTATGAATGAAATTTTGCTCTCTGCCAAAGCGGCCTGACGCGCAGTGTTTGGTTGTAAGATCGGTGCCTACTGCTGGGATCGTTCGAATCAATACGTAGATTTGCTGTGACGGTTTTCGTCATCGTTGTGAGCGAAATAACACTTTCGTTCTCTCGGTCTGGTGGAAAACGCGCGGTAAACGGACTCTTAGGGAAGGAGGTAGCATTTCGATCTTTCGTTGAGAGTATC
This sequence comes from Aedes japonicus, assembly GCA_034211315.2. NCBI lineage: Eukaryota > Metazoa > Arthropoda > Insecta > Diptera > Culicidae > Aedes > Aedes japonicus. The sequence goes on along the minus strand of JASCZW010015527.1, from coordinate 14,053 downwards.
GCGCGCGCGTTTGTCTTTTCGGTGCGCGGCGCTCTCGCATCTGCATTAATCATCGGTCGATATTAGTGGAATTCGCGGTATTCGACCACTGATTCAGTGCGCCTCCAACCGTTAATTCGTTCAGATCGTCGCGAGTGCAAGGTGAACAAAATGTGACTGAGATTTTTGAAAATTCAAAGCACGCCAGAGGCTATTGACTTAGTACGTGAAGCCAGAAGAAAAGTGCATTATTTTGTGTTAAATGTGCATCGAGAAACGGACAGGTGGTTATAGCAAATGGAACTACCACCGAGTGAAGCGGAAGATGCAAGATGATGAGATTCTACGGGAAACGGCCGCGACTAGTGATAATGATTCATCCTCGGAGACTGACGAAAGTGATAATGCTCTTATCTATGTACCTACGAACCCACTGGAGTGGACCAGTGATCACATCGCGTCCTGGGTACAGTGGGTATCGAAAAAGTTCCAAATTTTCCCCGGTTTGGAGCCGGTGAGATTTCCCAACAATGGCGTCGAGTTGGGAAGGTTCACCAAAGCAGACTTCTGGGTATGCGCCGGTAGCAAAGCCGGCGGCAATACACTCTCCAAGCATTTTGCCCATCTTCTACAGATTGGAACCGGAATAGAAGATAAACTGCTGGGAAATGATGTTGATCCAGGTAATCATTGTTTTCCCCTCGTGTAACAACAGCAACGCCAGGCCGCAGCCAAATCTCGTTGCGAAAATCTTGATAAATGACCAACAGTAAGCTCTGGCTTCCTTCTTCCTTTCTGCACATTACTCTTCCCGTGGACGGTTAGGCGGAGTGATTCCGATGTCCGAGAGGAAATGAGACTAGGAAGAGAAGTGATTATGGTTCACTTTTCTTCTCGTTTAGTGATAATCCTTTCGACTTTTCGGTACACCTCTTTGGCTTCGAACTTGGAACTCGGTGGTGTGAGGAAGGACGATAAAATAAACACTCCTTGATTGCAATCGGAAAATGAATTCAATTAAGAATAATAATGGCTTCCGTATAGATTCATCCTTCCAGTGTGATATTTATACGTACTGCCTGGTGAGGATGTGGTGAAAATCAGATAACACAAATATACGGGATTCGGTGCCGGGTGAAAGTTACCAAGTTTATGCAATTTCAGAACAGAGAATTGCAATGGATAAGCAATAACTTACTGGTTTGATTTTCGAAGTGAGTTTATATTGATTAATGGTTATTCCGAGTGAAGCATAAATTATAGGCGGGATTTTTTATAATTTCTAGAAACGTTCAAACGAATCCAATCTGAATCGGTTTTTCATAAACCAATTAAAAATTTGACCATAACTGGAATATTAATCACAACAAAAAAACTCTAAAAATATCAGCTTCCATCAAGGAAAAATGATATAATGTGTTCGAATACAAGGAAACAGTAATAATCGGATAACAGCACATTTGTGATGAACGGAAAACCGGTTCTTAGCTGGAGTAATTCTATTTTTGAATGTTTAAAGATGGGATATTTAAAATTCAGGTGATCTATAGAATTTATCATATTTTCGTACTACAGTTAAAAAAGTTAAAAAACTCGTCATCGTCATCGCCAGTCGTCATCGAAGACTTTCAAGGAAATCAGATAGTTAGCAAGACCAAAATTCTTGTCAAATAGTCGAAACATCGAAAAATGGGACTCTTCATGACCAGGTTTTCGAATGCTATGAAAGCATTAATCTTAATGCTAATTTTTGAAGATCTGGCATCTGAATCCCTCTACTTGAATTCATTTTACTTTGTTCGGAAATCTCCAATATATTTATCTGTCAATTTAATACAGAGCTGAAAAAGGGCGAATGGATCTCATCGATTACCCTCCATCCACCTCTCCTCTAATAAAGTTAGGTAAACCATATAACGGTTACACCTCAGGACGAAACTTTACATCGCTTCCTAGCAATCAGAGGTAAAAAAAATGCAGTCATCCGAGCTTCTTGTCACCTTATTTTAAAAGAGAGAGAGTCTGTATTGAAGTAATCCTTCACAAAGTGTTCGCAGACCCGTAACGCTGGTAGATCACCTTTCCGTGGTGCGTTACGGGGTATCAGATCTACCACCGAACGCTAGTCTGAATTAATTCAAACTAGGGAACATAGTTGTTTTTTTTTGTAGTCAAAGGAACATATCTTAGTCCTTATGTCTTGTGAAAAGTGACCATACTCGGATTGAGCTACCAAGAATGAGCTTGGAATAAGAAAAACATGGTTAGTCTTCATTTATGTGAATTCTTATTTTCTATTCTGTTCTATAGTTTGAATTGGTTATCACTAGTTCTGATGCATGGTCAATATCAGAGTCATAGTTTGTTTTCTTTGCAATGAATCCGATTTTGAATGATAAAGGGGCGCGCTTTAGAAGAGTGCTCTCGCTCTTCATACCGAAAACTTTCAATAAAGTCGAATTATTGCCAACAAAACAAACAATGACAACTGTAATAACACCGAATACAACTGTAACAATACAAATCATTTCTCAATAGTGATGATGTGACTCGACACGCACTAAACAAACAATACGGGTGTTCCGATCAAAATTTGGTCAAACAGTAATGTGTGTGAGTCGATCAAAGTTTTATTAATAAGTCAAATTCTTTTTCTTTTTCAAGTTCAGTTTATACAGAATACAGGAGAATATTCAGCTAAGCTTCTTTTTTACCGAAGCGAATTTCCGGGTCTTTCGATTAACACCGGTCATAAGATTTTGTACAGTCTCCTTGTCTACTTTATTCGCCGCAGAACGCGGTTCAGAATCATTATATGTCACGCAAAAGTGACTTTTTATAATCCCCACCCCCCCTTTCGTCAGTTTATTAATAGACTTCATTTTTGTATGGATTGTCGTTTTCAAACCCCCTTACTACGTGGTCCTCGCTTTGCACTGAACTGTTTCTCGCTCGTAGGTTTTTGAGTCATCCTAGATTCCGTTTCGATGGCCAATATTGTTCCTTGGGCGAGCTCTGGCGTGTTGGGAGGGTTCTTCGTCCTTGGGCGCCACTTGAACGTTATTGGCAGCCTACTACTCAACGCTTTTTCGTATTGGCAAGATGGCAAATACGGCGAAAATAGAACGGAACAATTGTGTCCTTCAGGAAAGGCAGTAGACGTTTTGTAGGCACTCGCTCAGATAAATTTCCTGGTTGACGGTTCCGGTCGCAATGTAAACGTTGCTCTTCAAGCCACAGGTACAGACGGCCTGCCACACCAGATATTTCTGGTTCACAGTTTAATGTGCTTGAAAATATCTGCCACCTTTCCCCGTCCGGTTGTCGTATAAAATTCCTATCCAGGAAGCTGTTCAGACTCCACCTTGTCGTAAGTTTCATCGTAGTGTACCACGCAATCAAACTTCGTCAGCATCGTCGTGTACAACTTTCGCGATCGTGCTTTGACCGACGTGTTTTGATTATCGTCGCGATTTGGAGTCACCACTTTCTTGTAAGTCGACAGTCCAGCTCGTTTTTTAGCTCTATCCATGGTTGAAAGTGCCACTCCCAGCTTCTTTGCGACATCTCGGACGGAGAGGTTGGGGTTCCGCTCGAAACAGCGGGCAACTCTTTTTGCCGTCGCTGTGGCCTCCCGCTTTCGACAGCTTTCCTGGCTGTCGACAAACGTTCACCAAACCTTTAATACGTTGGTAAAAATTAATTTAACCACATTAAACAATTTCGCCAACTTGGCGTGAGAGTAGTTTGAATTTTTGCCATGCACGTGCAAAATTTTGATTGCGTTGCTTCTGTTCCTTCGACGAAATTTTGATAACTGAAGTGCTAATCTCAAAATCAAAACAGCGGCATGACGCTACACGCACAAATATTTAAAATTGGGTGTGTGCAAACTATTTTAATGCACGATGAAGGAAATGCGTTAAGTTTAAGTCGACCAAATTTTGATGGAAACAACCTTTACTACAATGAATCAAATAAGTGGTCGCAGTGGTTTATGTCCCGAACAGAGGAAAAAAAGTGTCCGCACGTCTCATAATAACAATTTAATGTTTTTTTACTATCTTCTCGGCAGAAGCTTAAAAAGACGAGTATTGGTTATAAAACGTGCGTCTGGAAATATTTGTGTAACTTTGTCGCGGCAGTGGTCTGAGTCAACGTAAGCATTTCTTTCAGTGTATGGTTTAGCTGTCAGTATCCGTTCACCTTCGCGTTCGAAGTACATATTGTTTACTTTTACATTGAAGTTTCGAAAATGGCGGAAGGAGCGGCGAAATCTTATTTTGGACAAGTGGTAAGACAATCTTAATCGTTCACAGCAAACAATCGGGAATTCGGTTGGGGTGTCGCAACAAACGGTGTCGAATGTCATCAGCAAGTTTCTACAAACCAAAACGGTTCAGAGGAAGCCAAACAAGCTGTGGAAAAATGGAACACGTAACAAACAAGTTGAAAAAAGTGGCTAAAGTATACAAGATGAGGCCCAACATGTGGGCCAGAGATGTTGCCAAGAAAGTGGAAGTGAACATTTAAGTGGAATGTGGACTGAGGGCATTCAAAGCCCAGAAAAACCCTCGCCGAAATAATAACGGGCTTGAAAAAGCGAAAAGTCGGGCCCGAAAGCTATATAATTCGTTGTTAACCAAATATACAGATTCCATCGTAGGGTGATGAAACATACGTGAAGGCTGACTTTTCACAAATCCCTGATAATAAATTCTACACTACGAAGGACAGAGGATGTCTACAGTCTAAGTTTACAGAACAGAAGATAGAAATATTTGCGAAAATGTATCTCGTCTTGCAAGTTGAGGTGGAACTGGAGGGAGTCCTTCTTTCATATGATTTATAAGTTACGTTAATTATCACTTCACGATTTTGAGACTAAAAATCAAAAACAAAACAAAACAAACAACGCTGAAATTCCTAAACAATGGATGCTTCAGTGGAGCAAACAATTCTTGAAAATTTCACGCCGGAAGTCCTAATAGTATTTGAGGTTTGTTCTAAGAAAACATCGAAATGATAGCCAACCATTGATCTCAACCGGAAAATTAACAGTGAAATCTACATCAAAGCGTTCCTTCAAAAATGCCTACACAGAAAAAAAAAAACCGAAAATGAAAACGGACCGTGAACAAGTTCACGTTTTCGGGATTTTTCCCTAATTACGTAATCATGAACTAAATAGCGTTTAATATTTAGTTCATGATTACGTGATTCATCTCACGGTGTTTTTTGCTTGTTCTCGAATTCCTGACTGCAGTTCTAGAGAAAAGCGTCAAAAGGTCAAAAGTAACAATTGTAAAAAACGACTTAAAATGTGAATTTCCTGGAAATGCCAGTTTGCTCACATCTATATCCACTACCGACGGGAAGGTAATTACTCGCTGTATCTAATTCTGGTGCTATTTTGTTTGTGGGAGCAAACAGATCCCAGAAAAATACGCTAGAATTCATTGTTAACAAATGTTCCTTTCGACCTTTTGACTATTTTCTCTAGAATTCACGGATCTGGGCATGGATTTTTTCCGTGTATTGCCACTTTTAAAGCACTTCTCAAAACACGCTGTTCAGGTTCGATTTGGCATCTTGCCACTATTCCACTAAGCTATGCGAAGAAATTGCATGTGTTTAAATTGTAAATAATTGCTAGATTCAAGGTTGTTAAAGAAGTTAAAACTCTTTGAAAATAAAAAAAAAGCACAGACATTTTTCCTCAAATTTTCATGATTAAAACAGCTTTTGAAAAATTAAGACTCGCTAGAAATCCCAACCACACGTTTCACCCAAACCAGCAGCACACCAGCCATAATCCTCTTCTGTCAAGCCAGTCACTTCAGCCACTCATAAGCCCATCGTCGACAATACAAGGGCCACACCGCGTCAAACAATAAATAAATGATCCTTCGCCAGCAAACCTTTGTCTACGGGAGCCTCCGAAACACTTCATAAAAATCACATAAAATGCGCCCTCTCATGAACGTCATTATTATCATACTCTGTGATTCACCCGAACTGCGGTGTAAGGGCGTGCGATTTGCCGGGCAGGTTTTTACAAGGAATTATGCTAATTTAAACAATAAAGTCACCCCGCTTAAGCCCTGCCAGCCAATGACATTTATATCAATTTCCCCGCTCATCCACGATGATTGCTCTCAGTCGAGAAGAACAAGCCTCGGGACAAGGGACAACCACATGAAGGTACAATGCGGCCGCTCGACCTCTTCCGCATCGCAGCGGGGGTCCGTTCATCCTTTGGGGAGAAGATGTTCAGTAGCCACGCTGACTGCTGCCAAAAAGTTACAAGAACCCAAATCCTTCCCGATGCTCGTGGCTTCCTCCCAGGAAGGAAGCGTTTATAAATTGAATAAAGTGCGATTTCCTTTCTACCGTTGCACAGTGGCACGTTAACGAGAAAATGGGTGGGCAAAAGTTTTTTTTGTTTTCTTATATTTTTAGAACAAGTGTTCAAATGAATCCTGGAGAGTATGAGCTGTTTACCTGTAACTAGAAGATGAGAAGAAAGATTAGTAATTTCCATTTAATAATTTCCACTTCCTTTATTGCTTATCTTGACAGATACGCGTATTACGTCTACAATGAGCAGACTTCTTCAGTGTGAGTCGAGTATTGGTACACGGCACTGAGGAAGTCTGCGCGAGGCTGTCAAGATAAGCAATACAGGCATTTTATATTGAATGAAAATTACTAACTTCTTTCTTCTCATTTTCTAGTTAGTGCTCAAAAGTTATTCTGCATATTTTGACAAATTAGTCAAACTTAAATAAACACTTCACTTGAGCATTTTTTTGAAAATTCAAAAATAAAAAAAACTGGAAACACTTGTTCAATCTATCTCTAGTAAACGCGAGCAATTCCTTTTAAATTCCACTAGAAAAATCTTACCATTTGACTTATAGGCTCATTTCATTTGCGACTTACAGACTTCTTCAGTTTCTAGTGCTAGAGAGGAACTCAAATTTCAAAGCTAATACCGAGGGTGGATCTGCTTAGTACACTTTTCGCACTTGTGCTATTTTTATTTTGAGTGTGTCAATAAGCGTTGCAATGTTCTGGGAGTTCGCGTATATGTGCCATGTGTTGACAGCCCAAATTGTTATTTTCTGCTGAGCCTAGGAAACATGTTCGTCTAATATGTAAGACATCGTGGCTGGCACACTGTTCTAGGCGACTTACCCATGGCTCTACCACATTTGAAGTCACATCCAGAAACTATACGAGGCATGAAGCTACGTTCCGATTATGTCAAACATAGTAGTCTGGCACTCAGATCCAGAACACCATCACCAACTGTCGTCGTCATTGTCAGCCAATCAACAGTTCACGCAACCGAGCCACCATTCCAATCAATTACATCAGAGTGGTTTCAATCAAATGTTACTGAATAGGAGCCAATTGGCAGTGTGCGGTTATTTTTCGCCACCTTTGAAAGTAGTACAAGGATATGTGAGTTATATTCCCGAAGAGAATGCAATGAGACTGCAGAAGTGGATGTAGTACGAAGTCAACTGTAGTATCCCGACAACGTAAATAATGTTATCGCCATCCTTAGAATGCTCTTTGGGCGTCCGAAGATTGTGATCCAAGCCTTCCAGCACCGAAGGTCGATAAATTAGGCTCCTGATCGACTTCGCCGTAGCAGTCCGGAATATGGTAACAACCATTCACGCTTGTGGATTGGACGATTATCTTTATAACGTATTGTTACTACAGGAGCTCGTCAAACGACATTGAATGTGTTAGAATAAAATCCGTATTCGTAATAATCAAGTAATAACACTCGTTACAACTTGTGTATTAAATGTTGAAGGAGATGTTCGCTCATCACCATGAGGCACCAGAGTGAACAACAATGTTTTTGGCTAGAATTGAAAGATATGAAGAAAGTTTTTGATGAGTTCCGCTAGTGTGCGGCAGGCTCGGAAACATAGCAGATGTTTTAGGAAAATTGAGCGAAAAGGGCATGTGTACAGTGGTACTCGAACCAACGACATTTTTGCCTAACATCCCACTGCGGGGTAGGTTAAAGCACGGACTAAGTCCGCCTGTTGTTAGAATGTTAGCCTGTTGAAGTGGCGGACTTAGTCCGTGCTTTAACCTACCCCGCAGTGGGATGTTGAGAACAAAATGTCGTTGGTTCGAGTACCACTGTACACATGCCCTTTTCGCTCAATTTTCCTAAAACATCTGCTATGTTTCGAGCCTGCCGCACACTAGCGGAACTATCAAAAACTTTCTCTCATATCTTTCAATTCTAGCCAAAAACATTGTTGTTCACTCTTGGTACTCATGCATGATGAGCGAACATCTCTTCAACATCATAATCGTTACTCCTCTCACGGAGAATATATAAAATAACAATTAATGTTTGTGTATTAAAGATAATTTATTTATGTTCAATTCGTCAGGTTACTTAGAATAAGCATATTAACATATATTCAAGGTTTCGTAGTTAATGATTGCCTATGGGAGTTTGCATGCAACTATACAATACCAACCGGTTGTATGTAGTATGCAAAGCTTCTTGTTTACCGCAGAAGCTCTCCATACAATATTGCATACAAGTCGCAGCTCACACTCTCCTAGTCGACATTAGAATCACACTCAACAATCCACTTGCCACATGTCAATAGTGGATTGTCATATGAATGGCAAATTGTTATTGTTTATGTTTCACTCATCGGTGGTGTTCATACCGAAGGTGAAACATTATTCTTAACAGAATGCACATCGCAAAACGTCTTCATTACCGGAAAAGAAGTCAGCTGACAGTTCCAGGCGCGACGCTTGTTGCGCTTGTGGAGGATCGTGTAACGAGGTGGAATAATGTAAAAAGTTCCTCGGATTGGGCCATTCAGCGCGGTGGTCAGTGCTGAGAGACCACAAGCTCTGTCGGCACTGTCTAAAACGTCATCGGGGAGCATGTAAATCCTCGCTATCGTGTGCGGTTAACGGATGCTCATTAAACATCATCGCCTCTTGCAGAATACTTTGAGTAGACCTCCAAGTGGTACGTTCGATGCCAAATCTCCTTCTGTCGCACTTTCTTCAAAGCCACCAAGCCAAAAACAACCTGTTTGCTGATCCAGGATCAGGATAAATCGGAAGAAGCGCCATCCCGGGGACACAACTGTAATATTCACCGAAACAGTTGCAAATCTGTACTTTTTCGCTACGTGCCCGATGTTCTGTATGGCTCAAGGAACCAACGTCAACACATACGCCTTCTTGGATGACGGGTCGTCCCTAACCCTGCTAGAGGACGATTTAGAAAACGACCAGCCCCTTTGTGGCCTTCCGCATTAGCGAGCTGCTGGAGTCAACAGAACTCTTCGAATGGCGATGGGTTCCCAGCCGCCTAAATGTGGTAAACGAAGCCACAAAGTGGAAGAGGCGCCGAATTTGGATTTCGAGGAGCCGGTGGTTCAAAGCGCCAGAATTCCTGTGGCAACCTGAGGGGGCGGAATATCGTTGCGAGCCACACAAGAAGAATTTCGTCCGAAACTCCTCCATCATGCTGAAGCCAGGGGATGTATTGTAACACCAGTCGACTATACCCAATGAAAACGCTACTGCAAGCTACGATCAGACACAGGTGCAACGCGAAGCTCGGAGAATGATCCGTTGACACGAGACGAACTACGTGAAGCTGCAAACAACCTGTATCGACATGCGCAGGAGGACGTCTACCCGGAAGAGCGAAAGCTGCTTATGACCTCAAAGCTGCACTCTGGTAGAAAGATTCTCCCGAAGAAAAGCTCACTATTTAAACTGGAACCATTTGTGGACGATGAAGGTGTAATACGTCTTCAAGGTCGCCTTGGTGCTTGTAATCTTTATCGACGAGACCCAAAGCGCATCCTGTCATCCTACCACGGCAGCATCCGGTAACTCAGCTGGTAGTTCAACAGATTTCCACTACCAATGCCATCAGGCAGTGCTCAATGAAATCAGAAGCAAGTTCTACATGCCACGACTGCGGGTTTTCTATGGTAAACTGCAGAAAATTGTCAGGAGTGCAAGATGCTTCTGACCAAACCGGGACCTCCAGCGATGGCCGATCTCCCAAAAGCCCATTTGTCAGCCATTGTTAGACCTTTCTCATATTTTGGACCAATGCAAGTCACCGTCCGGCGTCGAGTAGCGTTGGGGTGTTTCGGCGACGTGCCTTACAACTCGTGGTGTGTACATTGAACTGCCACACACTCTGACGACGGCTTCTTGGATCATGAGTTTGAGGAACATCATGTCACGGCGTGGAGGTCCAGTCGAAACATTCAGCGATCGTGGAACTAATCTGGTTGGGGCGAACATGGAGTTGAAGAAGGCGCTAGATGAGGTAAACAAGAATCGTTTGATGTCCGAGTTTACAACCGAAGAAACAGAATGGTCGTTTAACCCACCAGTTTCTCCCCACATGGGAGGTAGATGGGAAAGACTGATTTGGTCTGTAAAGGAGATCCTTTCACAAATCCTTCCAACGCCACATCTCCAGATGAAGTCCTGAGGAGTACTCTGGTTGAGATCGAGAACATAATAAATTCTCTCCCGTTAACATACGCTTCCGTTGACGACGAGAGCTCCCCAGCGTTGACACCAAATGACTTCCTGGTTGGTTCATCGAACGGAGTCAAACCTTTGGTGCCTTTCGACGCCCTCTGAAATACCTGGAAGGCATCACAGGTGCTCACCAACGTCTTTTGGAAGAAGTGGTTAGCATAATACCTTCTCGAGATCACGAGACGATAAAAATGGGTTTGACCAGCGCGTCCTATCCAAGTTGGGGACGTAGTCATCAATGTTGACCTAACCTTCCAAAGGAACTGTTGGCCGAAAGATCAGGTCATCGCTACCAAGATATCTAAGGACGGTCAGATTAGATCAGCGACGGTACAGACTAGCTCCGGGGTGTATGAAAGACCTGCTGTAAGACTAGCCGTGCTGGATATCGATGCAGATGGAAGTGGCCCGGATCAGGATCCGGCCACCGCGGGGGCTGTTGCGCACACCCCTAACGCACCGCTTATCCAGTTGTCAAAACTGATTAACCCTTCATCGGACAGTGACGCTGCATCCAATTATAGAGAGGCTGCAGACAAAGAAAACCTCAGAAGAACCTAGACATCGTGCTAAATGTATTACTTGTTGTAACAAGTTTTGTTTTTTTATGCACCTGTTAGCTGGATTCTAATGACTTCAGGTATGGTTTTATTTAAACATTTCAAGTGAATTTGATAATCACCACTACGGTGGTCTATTCCTTAGGAACCATATCTATATATTTAGCGAAGCGCACATTAGATTCGGGTGTAAATGTAACAGAACCCACAAACGTAAAAGCCATTTAATACAACACATAACCATAAATTACAATAAATATGTATTGCAGGAAATTTGGACAGCAACTATGGACAGCAAGGTGCTGGCTTCAAGGTGTACTTCAGACCAAGGGGTTCTACATCAATGAACCAATTTCAAATCGCTAGTTGCATATTGATTGTTGATAAAGCAGCATTGAAAAATCGGATTTGTTCCTTCTATGTTGCTGCCGCAACAACAGTAGCTCCAGAAGTGGCCGGAAGTCCGCCTTGACGTAAGTCTCATCAATGACAATGAGGCTTTGTCAGCATCTGGATGTACAGTTTCCGGGCCCGTGAATTTTCCACCGTATTTTGCCGTTCGCCACGTATGTGTATGTAAGCAGTCCCTCCCAGTCCTTGGATCTCTGAACGAAAGACTTGGACAGATTTAACTTTTAGGCCACATCCCTGACCTAAGCATTTGGATTCCGCTTAAACGCTTTCGCAATACGCTTTTGATCCTCATCACTAATAGAACATTCATTCTGACCGCATTTCTCCTGCCGTTCGATGCTCCGAGTTTTGTAGTAACGTTTAATCACACGACTCACCGTTGACTGCACCATTCCGAGTTGTTTTCTGAAGTCCCGATGAGAGAGTTGAGGATTGTGCTGGTGCAATATCAATATGCGAGACGATGCTTTTTGGGTAACGCCAAGTTTCCAATTTTCGAAAAACTGACAGCGATAAAAAAAAATCACTCTAAACTACTTCTATCCAAATTATCAAGAGTAAATACCCAAAAGGTAATTTTCTACAGCGATACTTGAATCAGTGGTGATATCGTTGTATGCCAATCCGATAACTATTGAAGCGCCTCCTTCCGACGGTTTTATAGATTGTTCAATCTTGTGTTATGGTTCCGCATTAGTGAGTTTTGTCCTATGAAATCTGGATAAAAGTCCCACACCAGCTGGAGTAATTCTACATAACTCGTAACTTGCGCGCCTCGTCTTCTTGTAAAGGGTGTATTCGATAAAAATGGCACACAGAAAATCTTCTGTAACTTTTGAATCGTATGAGTAAAAAACCTAGAAATTTGAGTAGATCTTATCCATAGTGTATTATTTACATCTGCCAAGTTTCATAGTTGTACATTCAGTAGTTCCAGTCATGTCGTCGAAACAAGAAATTGTCCGTGAGAAAATTTTGTGCACTCACAATCAAAATCCAGGGGCGTCCCACCGGTGGATTGCTATAAGGCTTGGAATTGCAAATACAACTGTGTCTCGTGTAATAAGAACCTTCAAGGAGCGTCTGAGTGTCCAAAGGAAGGAAGGGAGTGGTCGTAAAAGTGGTCAAATGGACAGTAAAATGGCCAGGAAAGTCGTACAACAATTCAAGAACCGTCCAAACATGTCAATACGAGATGTCGCTAAAAAGTCTAAGGTGTCAGTCGGTTTTGTGCAGAAAACCACGAAGCGTGCTGGGTTACATGTTTACAAATTGTAAAAAGCCCCAAAGCGGAATGAAAAACAAAACATCACTGCGAAAACCCGCGCCCGGAAACTTTACACGAAGCTGCTCACCAAATCCGGTTGCATCGTGATGGATGACGAAACATATGTCAAGGCCGACTTCCGTCAACTTTCTGGGCAAGAATATTTCGCTGCCAAGTCGAAGTTCGATGTTCCGGAGGATGTTCGAAAGAAGAAACTATCGAAATTTGCAAAGATGTTTCTAATCTGGCAGGCGATTTGCGGATGTGGTGAAATAAGTGCTCCCTTCATCACTTCCGGAACAATAAGAGTGCCTTAAGAAGCGTCTCTTGCCATTCATTAAGAAGCACAAAGGATCAACTCTGTTTTGGCCTGATCTAGCATCCTGCCACTACGCTCGAAACGTATTGGAGTGGTAACGAGCCAACGGAGTCAATTTTGTGCCAAAGGATATGAACCCACCAAATTCACCGGAACTTCGTCCAATTGAAAAATTCTGGGCAATTATGAAAACGGAACTTCGCAAACATCCCAAAACTATAAAAACAGAGCTAGAATTGAAGAAAATTTGGGTAAAAACAACAAAAACACTAACTAGAAATTAGAAGAAGAATTAGTATCTTCCATTTAATTCCAACTACCTTTGCTTATCTTCGACAGATACGCGTATTTCGTCTACAATGTGCAGACTTCTTCAGTGTCTCGTACTAATAACTCGACTATTACGAGACACTGAAGAAGTCTGCACATTGTAGAAGAAATACGCGTATCTGTCGAAGATAAGCAAAGGTAGTTGGAATTAAATGGAAGATACTAATTCTTCTTCTAATTTCTAGTTACAGGTATTCCCCTAAACAGCTCAAACCCTCTAGGATTCAACAAAAACACTGCGAAAATCGGTTGTACAAAATTTCATGGGTGGAGTGAAAAGGAAGGTGCGGGCATTCGGGATGGGAGACGAAATTGAATAAAACAAATGTTGTAAATTAAAACTCATTAGTAGTTCTTCATTCCCTGAAAATTTCAAGAAAATCCGATAATCAGTTTAATTTTGATGAGTATAAATGTGTGTGCCATTTTTATCGAATACACCCTTTACCCGTCGGTTCGTTTTCCAGAACCATTTAAACAAGGCCGTCGTCCGACATTCTTACGGCATGCCCAGCCCATCGTAGTCGACCGATTTTAGCGATGTGTACGATGGGATGTTCTCCCGGCAACTGATGCAATTCGTGGTTCATTCGCCTCCTC
>JASCZW010015526.1:0-20394 GCA_034211315.2 Aedes japonicus | reverse complement strand
AGATCATTGCACGATGGCGTCATCAATGCAATTTTGACAGTTCAGGGAGCTTGTTTACTTGGACTTAGAATATTTTCAGTGAGATCGGTTTGAGATTTTGTGCTCTAAAGTTATTACGGTTGAAGTAAAACGGCAGGAAGACAGACACCAGTACTTATTTTAACATCGTTTCCCGAATCTTATCGTACAGAGTCCGGAAAAAGTAAATGCAAATTTTTGTTTGAGCGGTTCAAATTCTAACACCTTGTAAACAAGCTCCCTGAACTGTCAATAAAGTGAGGTTAATACATTCGGTGCAATGATCTATTTTGTAGGGGTTTTATTTTATTTTATTACTATTGCCTCTGGTCGGTGGAGCGGTGATCCTGTCGGTATTAATGGGATTGGAAAATTGAGTCAAATGTCTGGGACAAACGCAATATGCTTCAGAGAGACGAGTTCTGATGGTAGGTTTGAAACTGTCTGCATTTCCAGCGATTAGAAGTAATAGTTTACAATTTTTTAGGTTATACTTCCGAGCCAATCATTCCGAACGTGATTTAGAGGTTATCTGAAACCAATCACTACCAAACAGCAATGAACCAGTCGAACCTGAATTGTCTCTCTGTTCTGATGTGAACAAACATTACCGAAACCGATCGACAACATCTGGCAAAATGACTTCTTCCTCCGCTATATTATGCCGATAGCGATAAGGTACACAAATTCCCGCTCCCAGCCCCAAGTACCTAGTAGTAGCGCCATTTTAGCAACATTTGCGCGAAACATCCTACTCACATCCAACCGTACGTAACCTTCCATCTTCTCCGTTCTGGGCTGATGAATAAAATATTTCAATTACTCTTTTCAATTTACCGCGTGCGCGATACTTTCCCGACGTCACGTCACGGCCCCACCCCATCCCCCTCTGAAAAGGATTCACCCGCTCGCTTTTCAGACTTCCTTTGCTTTCAGTGTGGAAGAAGCCCCCCCAGCAGGGAAGGCTTCTTCGTTCAATCCATCGACGTCAGTTTAATCAGTATTATCGTTATAGATCATATTTAGAATTCATGTAGCTTACCTCGGCTTGTAATTATATGCCATCTCATCAAATATTCAACAGGGATACAGGGGGGGGGGGTTGGAAGTTAGAGACACTAACTGGAATTTATAGTCATATAACAACCATTCTGATTGAGCTGTATTGTATCTTTTACAACTGACGGCGCCGGTGGTGCAGAGGTATGCGTGGTTGTCTCTTTCCATTGTTTACAACGATCTACAAACCTTGATTCCTCAAATTCCTTGTTTTCAGAGATTTTTATCAGAGGTTTCATTTCGACCTTATGTACTTGTTAAACGCTGTTTTGAAATGCCGTTTAAGGACTCATTCGTATTATCTTATTATAGTCAGTTAAAAAGGCATTTAAAAATAATTTTGGCTCTAGTAAAGGGTGTTCCGATCAAAATTTGGTCAAACAGTAATGTGTGTGAGTCGATCAAAGTTTCTATTAACAAGTCAAATTCTTTATCTTTTTCAATTTTAGTTAATACAAAATACAGGAAAAATATTCAGCTAAGCTTACTTTTTACCGAATGCAAATTCCCGGGTCTTTCGTTTAACACCTGCTATAGGATTTTGTACAGTCTCCTTGTCCACTTTATTCGCCGCAGAACGCCAGTTTGCCTTGAACTGTTTCTCGCTCACAACAGCTTTTTGAGTTTTCTTAATGTTCCGCTTGACGATGGCCCAATGTTGTTCGATTGGGCGGAGCTCTGGCGTGTAGGGAGGGTTCTTGTCCTTGTGCACCACTGGAACGTTGTTTGCAGCATACCACTCCATAGCCTTATTTGGTAAGATGCCCGTAACGGTAAGATGCCAAACGATTGGGTCACTTTAGGAAAGGCAGTAGACGTTTTTGTAGGCACTCGCTCAGATAAATTTCCTGGTTGACGGTTCCGGTCGCAATGTAACGTTGCTCTTCAAGCCACAGGTACGGATGGCCGGCCACACCAGATATTTCTTCGCGAACTTCGACAGTTTAATGTGCTTGAAATATCTCCCACCTTTTTCCGTCCGGTTGCCGTATAAAATGCCTGTCCAGGAAGCTGTTTAAAGTCTGCCTTGACGTAAGTTTCATCGTCCTGTATCACGCGATGAAACTTCGTCAGCATCGTCGTGTACAACTTTCGCGATCGTGCTTTGTTTATCGTCGCGATTTAGAGTCACCACTTTCTTGTAAGGAGTGTTGAGCTATCCACATACGCATGTATTTGTGATGGTTTTTTATGCTATGAACACTGCATGCTGTGCGTTTGACTGTCAGCTTTTCTTTTGTTAACTTGTTTGTGCGGTTCAAGTTCTACGTTTTCAAAATGTCGCGTATTGAAAAGGAAGTGAAAATTAAGGTTCTGGACACATGGCTAGTGAGAAGGGTATTACTATGCGAAAATTGGCGAAGCGGTTTGGAATTTATCATGCGATGTTAAAACCATCATTAATAAGTTTGGGGAACACTATTCTTTGGATGAGCTACCAGGAAGAGAGAACCCGGTTCTTCCAACCCGAAACTGGAGCAGAAAGTGGTATCCTAATCGTGAAGAACAAATCAATGTCAATACGTGATTCGGCCAAAAAGCAGGAACGAGTGTCGGAATGATCCAGCGTATCAAGAGGCGAAACCACCTGAAGGACCGACAAGAAGCAAAGTGCAGAACAGAAGAAGCGAGCAAGCAACAACGGGCGGAAATTGTATTCGCGTCTTTGCAGCGTCCGGATGCATGCGTTTTGGTAATGTAAAGGAGGACTCAAAAACCGCTGTGGATCTAGCTCTTCCCAGGCGCGCCCCAGGGCTTCAAAATAGTTATTTTTATTGGAAACACCAGTTTTGTCAACCCTGGAATCGAGAATCGCCCACAAATTCTCGATGAGATTGAGGTCCGGGCTTTGTGGAGGCCATTCCAGCGGTTTGATCCGACAAGACCGGAAGAAAGACTTGGTCTCTCTTGGCAGTATGCTTCGGGTCGTTGTCCTGCTGGAATACGAACTTCTCTTCAAGGCCAGTCTGGATCAGCGAAACCTCCAGATTTTCTCGCAGGATGTTGATGTAAGAATCTGCCGTCATTATCCTGTCGATTTTCACAATGCTTCCCACTCCACCCCACGAAAAACACCCCCAGACCATCACATTTCCTCCTCCATGCTTCATCGTGCCTTGGATGTGGCGCTCCTGAAGCTCCTCTCCCGATCTGCACCAAACACGAACCCGCCGCTTTCGGTTAAACAGCTCGAATTTTGATTCGTCCGTCCAGAGAACCGTTTTCCAGAACTCTAGGGCTTATCGGCATGCTCCTTAGCAAACTTAAGCCGTTTGGCTTTGTTTGCCTTGCTGATAAATGGGCGCTTCCGGGCAAGTTTGCTATTCAACCCCTGTGCTACGAGACGGCGACGAACAGTTCGACCGAAAACTGATAACTGAAGGGTTTCCTGGATCTCGCGGACAGTTACTCTTCGGGTTCTTCTTGACTTCGCGCATGATCTTGGTGTCCGTTCTCGCATCCGTTTTCCGCTTCCTGCCTCTGCCAGGGCGATCCACCACTGATCCAAACGTTTTAAGCTTCAGAAGAATTTTGCCAACCGCTGCCTTACTGATACTGATACTTCTTAGCGACAGCTCGGTGCGATTCACCGTTTTGCACATCACGAACGACCAATTTTCGGATACACAAGGGAATTGCTTTCGAAAGCACTGCGTACTCCATTTTTCAATTGAATCAAATGCGATCGTATACAAGTGTATCAGGCCGTTTGCTTCCAAAACATGTCAAAAATATCAAAACATAAACAATCGAGGGGTCTTCCAATGGAAACCTTATCGAAAACATATCGATTTTTGAAGTGGGCACTTTATTTTGTCACTGTTTTTTTTTTCAAAAAGGGTATACATTTCGTTGAGAAAAATATCAATCCACCAAACTGCCCTCAGCTTCGACCCATCGAACGTTACTGGGCAATCGTGAAGAGGGTCTTCAAGAAGACTGGTAACATGCAGGAGTTCAAAAAAATTTGGGCTCAAGCGTCCAAAAAATGCGATGCAACGCTTGTCCGGAACTTGATGAAGAGCATCTGATCCAAAGTTCGAAAATTCGTGAAGGAATAACTTAAATTTCATCCGGTCTTCATTATGTTCAAGTTTAACCTCGTACAATAAAGGATCAATTTTTTGTATGAATAAAATATCGGTTTTCAACATAATTTGAAAGAAAGTTTGTGGATAGCTTATTTTCGATACACTCCTTATTCTGTTCGTTAATCCAGAGTTCAGAAATAATTAAACCATTTTAAAAATGATCATTTTTACAGCCGACGTTAAAATTTCAATAGTCCATTCGTCCATTCAACGACATGTCATTCGGTCAAATGAATTTCGATTATATGTCATAATAGAATTTTGCAAGATGACGTCACTAGTGAACGTGTGGTTCATCCTGATGAATGGAATTCAGTTTTGACAGGTATTCGTGGTTTGTTTGTTTTCGAGTTCAAACAAATGAAATAAACAAACCACGGACTCTTGTCAAAAGAAATTCATCCGATTCATTTTGCGAGGTTATGTTAGGTTGGTGTAAAACTCAATAGACGAGTGCACGGATGAATTTAAGTTCATGCATAAATGAAAATATGATCGGAGAGCACTGGACGACAGCAGAGCGCAGACTCCAGTGCTTTCTTGTGGGTGCAGATTTCAATCGGGTGAAGGAATTTTAGCAGCACTAATGTGTGGCGTCGATGAAAGCGCAAGATACGTCAGGTATCCTATCAGCTCGTTGTCGATTTATTGTCTGCCATAACAAAATGCTGCAGCAGGTCACCAACATATTTCGGTTGACTGATCTTGATCTCGATAGATCTTGAGTAGTCCTAAAAGCATCTTCAATTCTCCGACATCTGTAATCTCGAATTTTGATAATATCTTCTTCAATTCAGCAATAAAATCCAGGCGGGTTGGGGCCAAAATAATATCGTCAACGTAAAACAGGAGATAGACGACTCTTTCCCACTCTCTTCAGCAGTAGAGGCAGCTACGCAAGTTTGACCGTTGGAATACCAACTGCAGAACGAAGTTATGGAACTCCGAGTTCCAGCTTCGTGAAGCTTGCTTTAAACCGTAGATGGGCTTCTTCAAACAACCTACAAGGCCGAAACCACCCCGTTCAAATCCTTCGGGTTTTCGCATGAATATTTCCTACTGCAATTGTCCGTTCAGGAATGCGGTCTTGGTGTCCATTTGGTGCATGTGATATCACCTTTGATTCGTCGTAGTCATATCCCCTGGGTTGAGTATAGCCCTTGGCGACCAGGCGAGCCTTGTACCTCATCTCGCTTGATTTTGAACAACCACTTGCAGTCGACGATGTTCCATCCTTGAGGTTTCGGGGCAAGGGAATTCACATTTCTGTGTCGTCGTATTCGTCAAACAACCTATCGATCGTGGTTCACAAATTCTCCACGAATGTTTCAGCTCTCAACGCATACGCTAGCGTCGGATTGCCCTCGGATTTACCTGTAGAGCATTCAGCAGCAGTAGATGCTCGCAACCGGGTAATAAAGTCAAACAGCTTACCGGAAAGTTTACGCTTCCTTTCGCTGCGCCTCATGATCACTTCTGCTGGGCATTTGACAGTTTCTGGTTGCGAAGGGAGCATGGTATCAGCGTCACCGTAATTGTCCTCATCAGGATGTCGCCTCAAGCTGATCCAATCATCAAGATCGATGGTTGGCCGGGGAATTCCGGTTCATCATCAATATCTTCTGTCTCATCGTTTCTGCCATGCATTTGAGGTTCTTCTACTTCTTAGTTTCTATACAGCACCGGATTGGTACTGCTTGGCCAATAGCAGGTCCCTCACAATAGCACTCTTCCACTTACGTGGATTCCAGACCCGTCGGGCACCGCGGTCAACACCGACTCACCCCAAATGGATTTGTTCATCACTGCCTCGTGTATCATTGACCGCGACTTTTTCAGTAACATCCGGTTCATTCTTTTCGCCACTACGTTTTACTATGGGCTGTATGGGACTGTTGCTTCAGTGCGACAAAACTGACGGAACGATTTTTCAGTATACTCGCCTCCGTTGTCGCACCTTAGCCAGGGATCTGGCGAACAGAGCTGTTCCTGTAGTCAACATCTCTAACAACCAAACGTCAAAAGATCCATTGTTTGTAAACAATGCTGGCGTTCCTACCCGTAGTAACAAACGTCAGACGGGCCTTATTCAAATAAGGCCCGTGATATGTTGCATACTGTCAAACGCTAGCAAATAGGATAGGGTTGCCAGGCCCCTGACCTTAGCCGAGACACTTGACTACCACATAACGCCGTCACTCAAGCACAGTACTCCTCGAACTTTGACTGCACCTCATCCTTGGATTCCAGAAGAAAGATAACCGAGAATTGGCTTAAGTCATCAATGAACATGACAAAGAAACGCTTATTGTCCCACGTTCTCGCACGGAATCAAAATCGTTCACGAAAATGAAAACGAACCGTGAACTAGTTCACGATTTATGATTTTTACCCAAAAACGTGAACTAGTTCCCGATTACGTGATTCAGTTCACGGTGTATTTTTGCTTTTTCTCGAATTCATGACTGTAGTTCACGGATCCGGGTACGGATTTTTTTCCGTGCGGTGTAAACGGAACGCACACTTCCAATTTAATGATTTTCAGAGGACGAGTCGTACGTCGTTCTCCAACGTCGTCAAACGGTTGTCTTGTTTGTTTCACATGCAGACACACTGTTTTAGCTTTTTTTTTTCGATTTTTGTTGTTGTTTGCATCACTCCATTCTTCCACAAAGCCTTCATACACTGGAAATTAAATTTCGTTTATATTACGAAATCGAAGGTAGGAATCTATTCGTTGTATTCTGCTTAAATATTTTTTACAAAGCTACCTCAATGCAAATACGCGCAACAATCAAAAGCACGGAGCATTTGTTGACTCAAAACTAATATTCGAGCATTTGAGTACGAGACATTCGTTTTATCTACAAAATCCATGTTTATCCATACTCTGTGGCGAGCGTTTGACCAGATTTAGTCACGAACTTCCATGGCTAATGGATGCAGCTCTTCAAAGAAATCTTTTCTTTAGGTGAAATTTTTCTCCGCTCTCTCGGTGCCGTGTTGATCCAGATTTTTCAGTGGGACGATTCTCTGGACATGCCCGAACTTTTCGCATCCGAAGCATTTGATTCCACGCTTCGTACCAGAAAACGCCGAATCTCCAGAAAGTTCCGAATTGCCCGCAGAACTTGAATTGACTCGCTTCACCTGCTCATCCAGAAGCCGTTTCTTGACGAAGTCCAAGGTTAGCTGGTTTGACTGTATCCAGGGCCGTAATGAGCGCCTCGAAGAATTTAGGAAGGGCCAGCAGAAGCTGGCATCACACTTCCTGCATGTTGAATTCCGCCACCCTTAGCTCACGCAGAATCTTCTCGAACCGAAGCAAGAATGTCTTCACGTCACAACCTTCATTTAATCTTAGCTCGTGGAATTGTTTTGTCAGTATCAACTAGCCCACAATCTCAACTAGCTCGGAAGCATTCTTCATTGTCCTTGACATAATAAAGCTGAGAAGATTCTTGCACTTTTTGTTCAAGGCCCATCGCACTTTGAGTAGTTTTTTCTTCTGAGCCCGAACTTCCGCAGAATTGATCTGAAGGTCCTTCGCGTACTTCTCTTCAGCGATGACTTTCGTCAAACAGCCAAGCATGTCACGGTCTTCCGTGAGAACTTCAATCCGGATTTTCCAATTGTTGCCGTCGAACAACAAGAGCTTCTCTTCGAAAATCTTGATGATTGCTTCGTTTACATAAGCAGATGTGGAAGTGAAGAAAATCTTATTAATTATAAATCAAAACCTACTAGGATATCGGTTACTAAAGGGTGGAACGGTCAAAAATTGGTCAAACTTTAAGTGCACACTGATTAGTTTATCCTATAAATGATCAATCCTTATTCCTTTTTGAAGTTCATCGTCTATAAAACACGGGAAAATTATTTGATTAGGCTCCCGATTTTCCAAATACAAACTGTCCTTCACGTTTCACACCTTCCATTAATTTTTATACCGCTGTTGTATCCTCCTTATTTGATGCTGAACGTCGATTTGCCTAGAACTGTTTTTCACTTCTAACTGTTTTTTGAGTTCGCATGAGATTTCTTTTCACGGTTGCCCAATATTTTTCAATTAGGCTCAGTTTCGGCGAGTTTGGGTACGATTTGCTCGCTATTGGCGGTATACCATTCCTTTTGATAGTTGAGCTTATAGAAATAAGAAACCAGCAACCTTGCCAATATGCATTGGCCTGGTTGCCAGGCTGAGTAGAAAATAACAATTTGGGCCGTCAATACATTCGGCACACATTCGGCACATTACGGGAACTCCCAGAACCTTTGCAACGCTTGTAGCCACACTAGATAAAATAGCACAGGAGAAAAGTGTGCTGAGCGATCCAGCCCTAGGGTTCGATATATTTGATAACATTTTAGCCTATTCTATTCTATACTATTCTCAATAACACAAAAAGCACACCGAGTTCATGTAGCTCGAACCTAATTTTCACGAGCTGTGCTTGAAAATCATGTTATACTTACAAAAATTTGGGCAAGATGCGATGCCGGTAAAAGTCACGTGAAAAGAGGATGATTTCTTTTAGAGTGTATTTAAGCTCAATTTATTGACAACAATATTTTGATCATAGAAAAGAAAAAGTCCTTAGTGTCGGTCCGCTGCTGGAGCAGTGAGCCACCTTATTATTCTGATCTATACAAAATGACGAGCGGTGCTAAGATGCAGCGCAATGTTTGATTGCAAGAGATGGAACAAGAATCTAAGATTGAGATTGACATGTGTCACACCCTCAGCAACATGGCTACTCATGGTGACGCATTTTCATCCTGAGATACCCATGCAAACTGGCCTGAAACCCAACAATGTTGATCGTCTATTTGCTCTCAAAATCAACCCGAACAAAAGTTTTCCGGCTTGGCCCAGCGCCCCAAACCACTCCAGACACCGCCAATCTGTGTGACACAATAATGTTTATACGGTATCGATTACCGAGATCGCTGCCCCTCCGTGAGGGCATAGACGGACGAACCTGGTTGGCAGGTGGGTGGCTGGCAGACAGTAGCTTACACAAACATACAAAACTCCAAAAACAGAGGAAAACGGAAATCTCATCACAACTCCATTCCGCACCGCCCCACTACCTAAATAAGGAACCTATCAACGACGACGATCAGCGCGACCGCAAGTTTTCGGTGCTCTATCCTTCCAACCAATCAACCAACCAACCCAGCACATTGACAATCCTGCTCGGAAGGATAAGAGAGCAATGGAGGAGCCCGACTTCCGGCAGCATGTTTACATTCCTCCTCGTCGAGTCGAGCTTTGTTTGTTTTGGCAGCCGTCGTCGTCGTCGTCCGACATGAAACGATTATCTTGAAAAGCTTTTTTTTCTGACATGGCCAAATTTGACAAACCGCACGCATATCGATCGGAAAGCTAATGTCTATCATCAATGTATAAACATTTATATTTAGGGTAAACACACCTTGAGATGTTCCGGGAAAACCAATGGAAGATGAAAGCTGCTTACACAGAAACACCGTGAGTAGCAGTGGATGCCCGATTTGGTCTTTGTTTATCGTATTTACTTTGACATAAAATGAGAAGCTTATGTGACAGACAGTGGCATTTGACAAGCCTACTTTGTGTCCTCGGTCGTTGTAATGTTTGCGTGGGCTGGGCCGGGCATCATCATGGCATCGCATTTTTCGAGTAGTGAATTTTACAGAACCGCACGTGCCGCACGAAGGACGAGCCTCCCTTCCGTGCTTCGTGCCGGGGAGGATTAGGATCTCTGACTGGCACTGGCATGTGCAAAGGGCCGGTCGGTGGGGTGAGACACCCCGATGATTTACTACCCCGTATTCGTCCGTCCGAACGCTGCTGGAGCTCAGAACGTGCACACGCGGATGCTTGATGAATGTCTTTTGGCATTCTAACGTACGTGAGGGGCGGTTCCAGCTACCTCCAACTTTTGTTGGAAGCGGGGAATCCATCATTTTCGACGTTCGAGCCGAGGCAACGTGGATCTTTGAGCGATGTGGCGGAATGTGAAAGTTTCTGTGTTGAATTTGTTGTTGATTTTCTTTTGGATTAGAGAGTTTTTCAGCAGATCGATTGCTCGGAATAGCAGCCAAGCGACTAGTTCACTATCTCAAATAACTATTCCTCTCTGTTTTCATTCCAGGTAAGCGATAACCGAAGTTCACGAAGGGAATGCACTGGTCATACACGCGACATTGGACGGCACTAAAAGCTGTAGTAGGTAGGTGATAATAAATCAATCAAACAGAGCGTGCGCCGGTGGAACGAATCAATAAGCATAACAATAATACCATTGAAGGTCAAATTGATAGGGCTCCGGTGTACTGAAGGTAGACCAAACTAGCATTTCGATTTGGGGGTAGAAGATAGTGACTGTTTAAGTTAGAATCAATCTGAGTACAATTTAAGCTCTGTTCATGATTCTACATTGTAATGCCATCAATTTTGAATCTAGAGAGGAAAATTATCGAGTTGTGGTGTTTTCTCGGAAACTGTTTTCACATTTATTCACTTCTATTCTCTGTAGCTTTCAACAATCTGTTTGTACTGTGTATGAAAAATCACGAAACAGGATTGCCAAGGACAAGGGTTTTGGCCGAATTTGGACCCCTTGTGATTTTGTTTAATTTTCGGAAAGTTGACGGTTTCGTTCAGTATATTTGGTAGGCTCAAATTAACATGACAAAGTCGAACACCGTTCGATTTATAATAAGATATGCTAACGGAACATTGAAAATCCTCACCCAGTATGTGGTGAGTTGATTGAATCGATATCGATTTTCCGTCGGAGATCGTTGACAGTTAATGCTGCATATCTCGTTAATCGTAACCTAGGACAGGACATGACAGCGCAGAGAAATATGCCCTCCTATAATTTGTGTTTGTGTTTACAAGAAGCTCACTCGCAGTGTTGCCAAATATATTGATAAAATATTCAAATAAATTATAACTTTACTTACTTTGGTTTGTGTTTTTAAGCTCCTGGCTGCGATGAAAACATATTATTGTAAAGGAATCACAATTAACTCATACCGCAAAACGTACCGAGGAGCACATTATAAGCTTTAACTCCAATGCAGGCGAAACATAATTTTATTGAATATAAATCTACGCCTTATTTATTTTAGTCGGAATGATACATAACCCGAATAAAAAAATCTCATAGATTTACAATTGAATGTATTGTAACCATACAATATAATCTATAGTATGTACATTTAATCTTATTGTTCACACCTATCCAAGATGACAATGAGAGTTAATTGTATTTACCACGGCAGAATCTAATGTAAACTAGGGACATCGACAATAGAAGAAGGGGGTTGTTTGTATCTTAACTATAGAAAAAAATCATTATTTTTCCGAACAAATTTGAACCAGTAACTATTAATTGTATTGTTTCACAATTGTTGTTGAAAATCAAGCATATCTGGAATGGATTGTGAGATCTATTTAGCAATGACAACATGACCTTTTTTCTTTATCTGATTCATGAACAATAAGATTCATGGTCGGAAATAGATTTTAATGTTATTTTATATTAATGTATTGTAATTGTATGGTTATTTTTATCCGGGAACGGCGGACCAAAAGATGAGCAATAAAACATGTTTGGAAGAAGTGCTAACTCGTTCACTGGCTTCTGCTCAACGTTGCTCTGATAATACTCTGATCGAGTTCGAATCAAAATAGTTTTTGAAACTGCGTTACGTGACTTCCATGGCTTTGACAAACAAATGATGGATTCGATGGATGGAAAGTAAATGTTTCTCATATTCACGTTGTATAGAGGATTTGTTCAACAAAGTTCGTTAGATGTAGCCCGAAATGTACAAACAGTGCATTCATATCTCCTCTGTCTATCATTACCTCAGATGCCTCTTGTAACATTTCGAAATCGACGTCGATTGCATTACTACTGTCTAGTGTTGAAGCTGTTGATCATTAATTTGAACCTTTTCGACATTGATATAGAAAATCAGTCATGCCAACGAGATGTTCTTGATCGTTGAAAAAGTACGATAAGTTAGGAACAGGAGCCGTATACTGAGATAAGGTGATTATTTTCAGATTTCCATCGAACTCACGAGGTGTTGGTCGACAGCGTTGTTTTGGAACGGGCCAGTGATAAATAGAAGGGTGTCCACGGTAATTCGTTGCATCACTTTAGACTCGTCCTCCAAAGGCACCAGACTCTCCAACCGATTGTCATGAAATATTCAGCGAAAACAATGTATAATCTTGGTTTAGGTATTTTTATTTCCCTGTACTTATTTACTAAATCCAAAAGCCCGACCTTTCTTCTTAATACCACGCATAAGATTTTGTACAACGCTTGAACCGACATTTTTTTCCGCTTTCAACCATGACTTCAACATTTCCTGTAGTGACAACTTTAGGTTGCTTACGAAGTTCGCGCTTCATTATAGACCAATAATTTTAAATTGGCCGCAACTCTGGAGAGTTTGGAGGATCCTTCGGCACGAAGTTGACACCATTCATCTTGTACCACTCGGAACATCCGGGGTAGTGACAGAGAGCTAGGTCCGGCAAAAAACGTCGTGTGTTTTGAGAAACGGAAGCAGTCGTTTTTCCAGGAAGTCATTCATGTATACTTAACCATTTACAGTTGAAGCTGTGACGAATGGCTTGCTCCGTTTACCACACGAACAAATCCCGTGCCATATCATGAGTTTCTTGGGGAACTTTGACACTTGCTGTGTCCTGAGAGACGCTGGGAAATCGATCTTGTTTTTCGCAGTCACATACTTGTTGCCGGAAATTTGTTTAAAGTCCGCTTTTTCGTGTGTTTCATCGTCCATGATGCAGAAGTGTGGTTTCGTCAACATTTGTGTGTACAGCTTAAGCGCACGTGTTTTAGCTGTCCTATTCTGTTTTTCATTGCGGTTTGGAGTTTTCTGAACTTTGAATGAACGAAGCCCGGCTAATTTCTTGGCTTTCTGCACGAAACTTTTGGTCAAGTGCAGCTTTTCCGCGACATCCCGAACGGAACAGTTGGGTTTGCGTTTAAAGGCAGCAACCACTCGCTTGTGATCCTTCACACAGTACGGAACACTTTTTCTACCACTCACCTTCTTTCGATCTACTGTTAAACGTTTCCCGAAACGTTTTATGACACGAGACATTGTAGACTGGTGAATTTTCAACATCATTCCGATCGAGAATGTTCTCGTTTCGAAACTTCAACACATTCCTTTATGAAACTCACGCAGTGTAAATAATACACGCTGAAGTCATTTGACCCTAAATTTCGTTGAAATCAACCCAAGGGCGAAATTTTACAGCATATTGAAAGTGATGTAATTTAAACGTAGACACCCTTTAAGCTTTTTTTTCCTCTGTTCGGGACATAAACCACTGCGGCCATTACTTTGATGTATTGTAGTATAGCCCGTATCCTTTGTTTAGTGCATGTCGGGTTACTTCATCACTATTGAGAAATGATGAAGTATTCGGTGTTGTTACAGTTGTCATTGTTTGGTTTGTTGGCAATGAATCGAATTTAATTGAAAGTTTCCGCTATTTAAACCCTTTGAGGAGTGAGAGCACTCTTCAAAGGCGCGCCCCTTTATCAGTCAAAATCAGATTCACTGCAAAGAAAACAAACTATGACTCCGATACTGACCTTGCATCAGCACCCTAGTCATAACCAATTTAAACTATAGAACATAATATAGACAATGAGAATTCACATAAATAAAGACTTACCATGTTTTACTTATTCCAAGCTCATTCTCGCACAATCGGGGCACAAAACGAGTATTGTCACTTTTAATAAGGCATAAAATGTAATAAAGACTAAGATATGTTCCTTTGACTACAAAAAACAAGCATGTTCCCTAGTTTGAATTAATTCGGACTAGGGTTCGGTGGTAGATCTGATACCCTGTAACAGCCCTTAAGTTTTCCAGACAATCCTGTGCAAAGCGAGACGCAAAGAGCCGCTAGTGACCGCTGTTGAAAAATCGCGTAATCAAGCGGATGATGGCATTTGTGCATATCAACTAGTCCAGCCTTTCGCGATTTCCACCGGCCAGACCTTCCAACACGAACATCAAGTATCAACCGAGCAGTCTCTTGAAGGCACTGGAATACATCCTGTAGTGCTGCTTGGTCAGATTGAAGGAGCGCATGCTCTTCAGAACGAATATTAATTGTCTCGAATCAATCGGAAATATATCAAGCTGAACAATGCATTAGGTCCTAAGTAACATTGAGAGGCTCTCTTTGTCGACTTTCTCTTTACTTTCCTACGGCTATGTAAAAACATGTTCAAGTATTTTCAACACACAGTACGGTAAAATAAAGTGTAATTAAGGATCCAATACGTCAAAAACATCTGCAAATCGTTTAATAGACAAACTATTAACGAAAGAGAACGTCGACGAAGCGATTCTGCTCAATGTTACTTAGGACCTAATGCATTGTTCAGCTTGATATCTTCAATGCAACTTGCCGTTGTTCCTAGTTCAGGGCGATTTTTCTCAAAAGCCACTTCACGAAGAGCAGCAGCTACAGTTTGATTGCAGTATTTTGTAGCATTTCCTTCAAATCCACACAGATGGCGATCCGGTTCTCCCAGAACCCGAATAACAAATCCAGTAAAGCAGTCAGTAGGTCTGGTCCGTTGATCAGAAATGTATTAAAAGAAATACCATCCACTTTCGTAGCTGCATTGCAAAACAATGTTGATCTTCGATGGTTTCTTAGGTTCCTAGCGGTAAATACCAGGTAGCCTAGGGTCAGCATCGTTGGGCTTTGTGCATATATCCCATCGTTTGGTACTCCAGATATCAAATCAGACTGCATGCGCCGTTCCTAGCACTGAAGACTGTCGTCGCTTCCATAGGAGCCGAACTCGAATCGCTAACCGACCCGTTTGAAAGTCTCTTCGAGAATCTTGTTCTCTATCTCCATCTCCCGAGTTCCCGAGGCTTTCGACCGAGAAGAACAAGTCCTTGCAAAGACGCATCGGTTTCCCTGGAACTTGAAGACGTGGAAGTTATGTACCTTCTGCAGCCCAATCGTGATTGCGATGCAAAGGTTTCTGCTGGCTGACCATCGCAAATCTTCACCGTTGATATGACATGTAAATTGTTCATCCCAATCAGGATAAGTCAAATTGTCATATTCTGATACTGGTAAGCCGTCCAGGTAACGGAATTCCTTTGATAATTCCGCATACGAACGTCAAACAAAATATGTTTGTCCGCGTTCGTACGGCCAGCAATTTTCAAAGTGACGCATCGTGAATTACCTTCCATCCTTTTCACATTCGCTGTCCATTGGAGACATAGTGCCTGAAAGGTCAACAACAATAGATACGTTTGCGTTCCGTTGACGTAAATTTGACAGAAATTCTATGGGAAAACTGTCAAATTCACAAAAACGTGTCCGCAACGTATCAATTAGTGGGCCAGCCTCTCCTACCACGCCAAGCTGCTTAGCCACATCCTCATCGGTCAATGCTTTCTCGGAGCCATCGTCC
The DNA here is from genome assembly GCA_034211315.2 of Aedes japonicus. Classification (NCBI taxonomy): domain Eukaryota; kingdom Metazoa; phylum Arthropoda; class Insecta; order Diptera; family Culicidae; genus Aedes; species Aedes japonicus. Next base: position 4,718 of record JASCZW010015526.1, on the reverse strand, counting down.
AAGAAAGCGTACACAGAACACGGGACAATTGGGGCCATGGAGCGTTACCGGAATGATGCGAAATAAAGTCTTTTCCCAGTGCAATGATGATTGGTGACGGTTGCTTGATTGACGAATTTGGTTCCACTGGGCTTCACTTCACTTGAACCGTGCTTATTCTCTTGCTTCTCCACCTTGCCATTACTCCGTTTGACGTCACCATTCCCCTGCTTGCCGTTGTCCTTGATCTGCATACTATGGGACTGATCTTGTCTGGAATGTAGCAATGGGTGATGCCACCGTTGACATCCTACGATCTCGCATTACTTGCGTGATTTGCAAGGACGCCTTCCATGTGCCCCAAGACAAATTCGGCAGCTTTCCACTTATTCACTTTGTTGAAGGAACTCTGCTCTGACTGTTGCTCCAACTCAGCTTCCATCTTCTTCTGCTGACGTTTTTTGCTAATCGATCGATCAGAACTCAGAACCTGGTAAGGAAGCAGCTTATATCGTCTAAAGCTACGGAACGGTGATTCGATGCGAGTGCATTTGCTGGTTATCGAAGATTTGATCCGGCAATTGAAGACCTCTGGGGCGAAGATCTAAGAAGCTGACCTGGTCATTTCGCTGTTTCAAACCCTATCGGATACATACGACCCGTTGGTGACTGCACTTGGAAACATTCCTGTGGAAGAGCTGAATTTGAAAGTAGTGAAGCATCGCTTATTGGTGGAAGAGCACAAACGAACCGAACGTCACGAGGACTCAGGTGAGGTAAAGCTGGCGGCGTTTTCTGGAAACAAGAGCCAGAAGCCAATAAAGTTTCAAGGCAGGTGTCACAAGTGTGGGAAACGAGATCATATGAAGAAGAACTGTCGACAGAAGACTGAAAAATAACGAAGCGGAAAGTTGGTATTCAAGCTCGATCCGAGTTCAAGCGACCACCTCGTGAATAAAGCGGAAGTGTTTTCGGAAACTCGCAAGCTGCAGCAGCCCAACGAGATTCAAGTGCCCAAGAACGATGAAGCCATTGCTACTGTTAATCTGAGAGGTGACGAGATCGAGGTCGAGGTTGTCAAGCTGAAGCGTCTAGTTTGTGGCACCGGAGGCTCGGGCATCTCAGTCAACAAGAAGTGAAGGCGATCGTAAGTAACAAACATAGTTGATGGCGCTGAATTCAAAGACAGACAAGTGGGTATTATGCGACGCGTTGCCTACAGAAACTTTACCTGGAACCGTTTAAAGGAACCCGTCAATATCCTCAAGACCACTGGAAAGAATCCATTACGACGTCTATGGGCCGATCAGATCAACTGCGTGGGACGGATGATCACACCCACTGCGCTATTCTGTTCCTGATGAAGAGAACGTTGGAGGTGTTCGCTCGATTCTGTGAGTACGAGGCGATGGTAACGGTGAGGTTCAATATGAAGATATCCAAGATGACAACTGATCAAAGCCATGCAGTGATTTTCTAACAACCAGAAGCAGTTTTGTTCGCAGGTAAGGGATCCAGGGCGAACTGACTGTTGAATATACACGGCGTCGCGGAAAGGATCAGCCGAACCATAGTTGAGAAGGTCCGCACTATGCTTCCCAAGACGATGTGGTCGGAAGCCGTCCTTAGATAAACGGCTATCTGGTAAACAGAAGTCCTACCGCCGCCCTGTCGAAAAACCTAACCCCAACTGAGTTGATACAGCGAGAGGCCAAGTCTGAAAAAACTTCGTGTTTTTGTTTCAAGGCGTTGCAGTGGATCCTGGCCAGCAAGTTGGACGCTAAGAGTATCGAAGTCGTTATGATTGGATATGCTTCCAATGGCTATCGTTAGTGGAACCGGAAATCCAGACGAATCATAATTGCCCGAGATGTTGAAGTTTCATGAAACCAGTTCCCCTTATGAAAAGAGTCGTGAAGTGCATGAAAAAGTTCCACTAGTCGTACAGTACAGTATGAAGAGAAATTATTCAAGATTCAAATGAACCGTTGACCGAAGAATGTCAAATTTTTCGTGAAGGCACTCCACTCCTGATGCTGAACCGCTGGCTAATGATGAATCTCTGTTACGAACGGGTACACCGCTTACTGATAGCAAGGACGATTTCAAGATGGATCAAACCGGGGCGCTCACTTCGAAAATTGAACAACTCGAGTCCGATGGACAGCCGACGCTTCAGCGCAGGCTCCCGGTAAGTTTTTGAACTTCTCAACTGGTTACGGAGCAACTTCTGGTGACTCGTATTTCACAGATACTCCTCAGTGCTTCAGCGACATAGAGAAACGTTTTGATCGAGCCAACTGGTTGGCGGCTATCAACGATGGACGGCTCGATGTGGAAGCTTTCGTCCAGCCCGCGTGATGTGAAGCCCCTTAAATCACGGATATTCCGCGCGAACGAAGATGAAGATGGTCATACTGCCCATTATAAGGCCCGGTTGGTGGCTAAGGTATGCAATTCAACACCGAATTATTTAACCTGGGTTTCCGGTGATCTCGTAATGATTACTGCCTGTATATCTGCAGTGATGAAGATGATAAGCTAGAGTTCTTGAAGACAAGCAGGTAAACACCTGTGACAATTTTAGAAGACAACCGAGGCTGTATTGGCATGGCAAGCAACATGGAGACGAAAAGAAGCAAACATGTTGATGTTAAACATCATTTCATCAGGGACCATATCGCTGAAGGATGAATCCAAATGGAGGCTGTCGGTACTCAAGGCCAATTAGCTGATATATTTACCAAGTCCCTGGATTTTGGAAAATTTCAAGAACTACGGCGAAATTTAGGGCTCAACGATTGATCAGGGATGACATCGAAGCAGTCTCAAGCAATTGAAGCAATCGTTAAAATTCAATCACAGCAATATTGGCTTTTGTTTAAAGCACATGTTATAATGTCAAGCCCGGCACTTACTGAGAGATCGTGCACTTTAACCGAACACCCATTGGTTGGCAACTATCTTTTAAGTGATCATAGAAAGCGACTTTAATCCAGAGACTACAGATAGATACCTCTTTTGGAGATCTAGTAACCCATTTCAGAATGTTTGGAGAGTCACACCCGTAAGTCACACCCAAGTAAGCTATTATCGACTACAGGCACATATGTTGGTACTATTTGAAAATAGGTTTTTGTAATATGTTATAATCCGGCAGATCTCACCAATACGCCACGTACGAAATAACACTTTCTTGTTCACCGTTTAAAAATAAAACTTTCTATGTTGATTCGTTATTAATTGCATGTACTTTTACGTGGTTAAACCGTTCGTTAGTTATGCTGCCAGCATTACGAAAATGGAGCTGAGTGCATCTAAAAGTATATCCGAGCCTCGCACGTGGGTTTGCTTCGTTAGTTGCATCTGACCAGCAAATAGCTGTTTTCTTCATTTCACTGGTCTACTTTTTATTATAAGCATTAAGCAATTTAAACATATACTCGGAACCGATCTTGTGGAAATGGCCATATTTTGGCTCATTTCTATCTGCGGTTGCAATTATTCTGCAAAAAAATCTGAAAAAAACGTTACGTTGCATTTAAAAAAAATACATTTTCTACGCCTTCGGATAACGGTAGAACATTTCGTGTGTTTATAAACCACTCTACACACTTTAATCAATTTAACGAAATCTGTAAAATTTTACCGAATTCTCAACAGCTTAACGTTTGGTAAACCGATTTGACTGGATTTCAGGTAAATATTTACAGACAACTGTAGAAGTTCGCCGAAATCAGTTAAATTGGATAACCGATTCCGTTCAGCTGTTGAGAAATCGAGAAAAATTCTACAGGATTCTGTAAAAAATCTTAGTGTGTAAGATTCTAGGTGTCGATAAAAAACAAAACTAGAAGAATTTCATCGAAATTGGTTTATTCTCTTGCAAATTTATGATAATCTTAATTTTGACAAACATTAATCAAAATACTCTGAACATTTTTTAGTGAGTTATTTTCGCCATTAAACACAAAAGTGGAAGTTTTGTTGAAAAAAAATGATCTGTGAAACCCCCAGACCAATATGATCCATTCTGTTTCCATGGTTCAGAAGTGTTATTAAATTAATACGAGCTCCTTTCACAAAACAAACAGCGTTTAAATCTCGAGTACTTTTTTAAGCAGACGATTTTGTAACAAAGACAGTAACAGTAAGATTCAAATGTACAGACAAGAACTATTAACACAAAGAATAACATTTCCCTAACATGATGGTGATGCTATTCTCCCTGAGGGTGCTGGAGAGTTTTAGAAATTTGCGTTTGAATCTTCACTTCCACTCTTGTTTACAAATCAGAAACGTCTGTTTGGGGAAGAGAACAATAACTAACCCATTGATGCCCAAACAGCCCTGCAGAAAAAAAAATTAAAAACGATTAGCTAAGCTTTTATTTGTAACTAGTTTCATGTGTCGAAGCCAAATAAATCCAATGCAAGAAAAAAATCAATAAAAAATCCAACAAGACTACAGAAATGCAGCAATAATTCCATCATGTGTGTCGAAACGAACTACCTATAAAGACGAACTAATTTACCCTAAATAGAACTATACGATGCAATCAAGAAACGTCAGATCGCACCCCGCACAAAACCCACAATCCGTAGAAATTTCGCAAAGGTTTCCAAACTGTTCTTCATTTTCAACTCTCACCATCACCTGCCCCCATCTTTATCCGTTGTCAGTGGCGCACATACAGCTACCGCCGAACAAACAACAGTATTGAGCGAAGGATCTCTGGT
>JASCZW010015525.1:0-33499 GCA_034211315.2 Aedes japonicus | reverse complement strand
TAAGTTTCAACGAAAATCAAGGTTCACAACTGTACAAATCATATTTGAGAAATTTACCGTGAAAAAAGGGTTGCTGAGTATTTTAACTAAGAAGCAATCAACTCTATCTATAAACTAAACCATAAATACAAACCGCATAGAGATAAACTATATTTAGAATGGAAGATATATAAAATATGTTATTGTTTTCAAATAGTTTAATCTCGTTTTCACCATATCACCTCTACATATTGTCACCGAAAGATTTTTTATTGTCTGCACTCGGTCTGGATTACAAACCATTGCTGTTGTGATCCTAACATTTGCTATTAAGCCCAGCTATTGAAATAAATCTTAAAACTCTGATTTTTTTCCAAAGTACTACTAAACGCATAATTTTAGTACATTTGCACTTGGAATTTTAAAATATACCCCTTAATTAGTCGCAGATTCCTAAAAGTATAGAAACAAACGACCCAGAATTTGGTGCACATCCTGGAAAGATTATAAGACGACTTCCCAGAGCTTCGCAAATATAATTTCCAGAAGTTCAGGACGAGACTTCTTTGAAAAAGAAAAAACTTCTCCGATGGTCATGTAGAAGCTTCTCAGAAGTATTGGGAGCAAGCAGTTCAAGCAAGAAAAACCTCCAAATATTCAGGACCGAACATTACCGAAGTTCAAGATCATACTTACCAGAATTTCAGGACAGAACTTCCTCAAGAATCAGGAGAGTACTTATCAGAGCTTCCGAATGAAGTGTAGGGACTTCTTTGAAGTTTGGAACTTTTCAGAGGTTTTGGGGTTCTTCCCAGAAATTAAAATTGAACTTCCCAGAAGTTCAGAAAAAAACTTCCCCAAATTTCGGGTGGGAACTAACCAGGAGGGCACTACCTTTAATTTCTCAAAAAATCAGGAAAAAAAATCCTTAGGACAATTCTCTGAAGTTCGGGAAATAGCTTCCCAGAAGTTCTGGAAGAAACTTCTCAAGAGGTTAGTTGGAATTTCCCAGAAGTGGTAGGCAGCTTTTCCAAAGCTTAGAGGAGATGGTTTTAAAGTTTTAGAATAGGATTTCTCAAAATTATTTAGAGAGAAAAGAATGAAAGTTTCCAGGAGAAGTGGAGGTGCTTCTTTCTAATTTGAGCACGAATTTCCCAATAGTTCTGGAGAAAACTTCCCAAAAGTTCTGGAGAAAACTTCCCAAAAGTTCAGAAGAGGACTTCTCAGAAGTCGAGGAAGAAACTTCAAGTACAAATTTAAGGGAAATTTTGGAAAAGGCTTTCCCAAAGTTTCAAAAAAAAATGTCCTCGCAGTTCAGGATGAGACCAATCAGAAGTTTGGAAAGAATAAGCTTAGGAAAAAATTTCCCCGAATTTCAGGAAAAAACTTATCGGAGAGGGCACCACCTGTGGGATCAAGAAGGAATTTTCAAAAAAACAGCAAAGAACTCCTCAGAAGTTTACAAGAGCACTTCTCAGAAATTCCGAAGGGACCAAAAGTTCAGTTGGATCTACCCAACCGCGCTAGATAGCTTCCCTAAAGTTCCAAATCGAACATTGCTGCATTTCAAAATGAAAACTTCTTGAAGTTCAGGCAATCCCAGAAGTTCAGCTAGATACTTTTGATAAAATCAGGACAGAACTATCCAGCAGTATAGGAGGAACTTTCTAGTAGTTCAAGCAGGAATTTCTCAGAATACTCATATTTGTTCCACAGTTCGAAACGAACAAATGAGTTCAACAAAATCCAAGATATATTTGGAAGTAAAGCCTTTGAAGATGTTGAACTCTTCGTCAACAAGGTGGCTTTCTCTTAAAGCTGTTGTTAGTCGAAACTTGGAAAGGTTTGAAGAACTGAAGATGTTCTTCAGCATTCAGGTAAATCATGATCATAATCAAACAGCTAGTCAAATTTTGAACCATATGAACGACCCGATGACCAAACCGGTTTTACTTTTCCTCAACTACGTCCTACCATTGATTATCAAACTGAACAGAACTTTTCAAGCCAAGTCACCTGAATTTACTCAGATTTACACTGAAACAAGGACCCTTAACCTTACTCTACTGAGTAATATCTGCGAGGAGCAGTACATACAGAATATGGCCACCAAATCTGATTTCCATGACTTCGAGAAACATTTGAAAAACCCCAAGAATATCTGCTTCGGGATTGACGCTGCAGCTGAAGAAACGCCAATGGATGAGAAGAGAAAACTGACGTTCAGAACTATCTGTCGTAACTTTTATGAGGAGCTTATTAAACAAATTGACAAAAGATTCAACTTCAAGGATGACTTGTAGAAAGCGGCTTCGTTGATCGGATCATACTCATCTTCACACGAAGTATCGAAAAAATTTCCGTTCTTTTTGAAATCTGGATAAGAGCAGGATTTGGAGAACGAGTTTCGAGAACTTAAAACGAGAATGATCTGTGGAGAAGTTCAGGTAGACAACAAGCTAACTTCGCAAGAAAACTGGGCCAAACTGCTGAATGTAAAACGAGGTGATGGAACTTTCGCGTATCCTACTTTAAGGACATTCATCATCAGTTTTCTCATCCTATCGCATTCTTCGGCAACCGTTTTGAACGCGAACAAGACGAAAGTGAGGAACAGGCTGACAACGGAATCGGTTGACTCAATTTTGAAGGCAAAGGCGTATGTTGCGGCTCATGACGGATGTCAAAATGTCAAACTAACGAAAGAGTTAAGGAGTAAGTTCTCATCTACATGGTATAAACACATCAACTGATCATTACTTTCTGATTTAATTCATTTTTGAATAAAGAATTGTTCAACATGACTGTATACTTTCATTTCTGTGATGATAACTTTATGGTTTAGTTGAAGTTTGTAGTATTTCCGCATGCTCTGTTTGCACGGGTTGCCAAAAACCAATCAGCTTCAAGATTTTTTATATAAATATGCATTTCATGGCGAAGTTTCAAACAATTCGGTCGAAAAAAAATCCCTGAATGAAAAGAACAAATCTGCCGAAAATGAAACAAGCCACTCTATATCCTATCTATTGTGATTCTTCCTACTTTAATAAGAACTCAGAATCAGATAAACCATCAAAAAGAACTTAAGTTTAAAGAAGTTTGTCCCTATTTGTTTATTATGTTTGATCAATTCTATTAAAAGATTTTTTTTTTCATAAAAATAATTAATATATATGAACAAACATTATGAAGAAGTAAAATTACTATGAAAATTAAAATTTTCCCTTGGTTCGTATAATACGGATATCAATACAGATTTTTGAAATGCAAAATGCAGATGAAAAGATTTTTTTGATCAAAAATACAGATTTGCTTTTGGCAACCCTGACCGTCATACCTTTGTGCGAGGAGATGTGTCCTGATGGGAACGGATAACGGATGGCTGTTTTTGAAAGACCATTCTTATCGGAAGGGACGTTAGGCGATAAAGGTCGAAATGTAATCTGAATAGCTGCGAGGGACACCTGATCAATGGATCAGAAATGAAGGAGTCCCCTTTTTTTTAGGTGGAAATGAGTCTCTAGGCGTCGATCCGTCGAGGTGATTGAATCCCGGGACAAGTCATAAATTATTGGGGGAATCTTGCTTCTGCAATCTGAAAAAAAAATTCTCCTCGCTATTCCGGTTCTTTTGAAGTCAAATCACGCACTAACGACAACATCAAAGGCAGTTAATTGCAGCCAACGATTATCACCAATTGTCTCCAAAATGAAACAGTCAATCACGACCCAATTGTTATCGATTCATAACTAATCAACTCGTCGTTTACAAATACCTCTGCTTATCATCCCGACTCGAGCCACAACAATGAAACTCAAATTCACAAAATCCTCCCACCCCACCCCATCCGGAACCGGTTCTCATGGCATCTCATTATCAAGCGACAGGCTTGATTTCCGAAACAGGGCAGCAAACTTTGGGAAAAATTCAACTGGTCAGCACAAAAATTCCTTCCCTTCCCCGACGACCATCCCAGTCACCAACCACCCCCCCTAGCATACGGAACGAAGTCCACACCGGTTGCTGATAATTTATTCATCTGTTTATATTTCTGGCATGTCCGAGCTAATTCGAGTGAGTCTATATGGGCATCGCCAGTTCTCCTGAGAGATGGTGACCGGAAAATAAAACTTTTTCGAATGGGAACTGGCCAGCACTCTGCGGCTGCCGGTTCAGCAGAATTTGTTCCGTCAGCAGTGTGTGTCCCGCGACACGGGAGGATGCAAAGTTCGGGCTAGCCAAATTAAATGTACTCGAAACCGAAGTTCCGCCGGTGCCGATGTTGCTGCAGGCTGCCGGTTCCCAGCACCCTCCAATGGCGGTATGCAGAATATTGTTATTACGGAGAATAAAAATTCATAATTTATTTATTAATTTTGGGAAATGCTCCGGCACATACTACCTGCATGCTCCGGAGAACAGAGTCGGACCATGAGTGTGGCTGCGTGGCCGGAGCAAACGCGAGAATTTGACCGCGAACAATGCTCGGGCAGCTGTTTAGTGTCCTGTCATGCGTGCATACTTGTGTACTTGCCGGAACTGAATTTCTGAGTGGGAATGTCCGTGTTCCCGGGAAATGAACACACACAAACCTTGGGCGGAAGAACCGCAGGATAACAAGGCTTGTCTGTATAAATTTCCGGCTGTGCGGTTTAGAGGCATCCGCTGGGAACTTCAACTCGAGCGTAATGCAAGTAGAGTGAAACAATTAATATCAGGTTGGTTCTAGGTGTCATTCGGTTGGTTCTCGGATGATAAAATCGGGTTTTGTTAAGATGAAATGATTACGGTTTGGCACAGCTTTGAAAATTGATTGAGTTTTCAGCGGGGGTTCAAATATTTCCAATCGAGCATATAGAATGGATCGCAGTAAGCCGCGCTTCTGCATTGACGTGTTTATCTTTTGCTTTTTCGGCTTCGCAAAAACAAACATTTTGTTCAGTATTCGATTCAAAATATTCAAATCAATTGGTACTTCGCAGTGTGTTTTGACGTTTGTTCCAGTTATCAAGCATGACGCCACCAGGCTATCGTTCGAGAAGCTGGTGTTCTACCTGAAGGGACCGAGCATGTCGCTCATCTGGAACCCAAAGATATTTATTGGAAGGCAATTTTAGACATCCTAAAAGAGACACGCTACATCTTTCGTTACATTTTAGCGGCTGTAATCTACAATTTGTATGTAGATGTATGTAATTATTTTGATTAAATTCAATTTGTAGCTTTCTAAGTAACAGCTTTAATGTTTTCGGTTTGGCCAGGTTTTGTGCATTGTTGGAGGCTGTAATCACTCATTGATGCATTGTAATGCAGTAAAGTTCCGTAAATTGGTTTAGCTTAAAATAATATAACGATAATTTTTAACCGTGTATCTACTGGCAGTGGAAAAAACATATTTACCGAAATTCTTCACTTTTCAGAGATTGAGTAATGGCGCTATAACCGTAAGTCATATAGGGCTAGGACTATGGTATAGACTGTCGCATAAAATAAGGGCACACTTGTCTAACGCTGCAATTTGAACATACTCCCCACGGAGTACGGCTTTGACTGTGCCAATTCGGAGAGAAACACATCTAAGGTGGATGTTCTCCCAGCTGGAGATAGAAAGATCGAATCGTCTGGGAAGTGGCTAGCACTTGGTTTGCCAGAAAGTTGCCGTTCCGAGATCGGTTAATGGTAAGCTTCTCGAGATCTTCCACGAAGAGTTGTGAGGTGCCATCGCTGTCCACACACTGCTGAGGCGTGTAAACGGCGAAGATCGGGGTGTCTCGGCGAAGGTGGGTGATGATTTTCACGCCACTGCCATGCCGCCGCCACATGCGTTGGGACGATCCAGCCGGATGCTGTGTTCCGGAAGCGAAAAATTGATTTTCGGGTTTAGCCGGGTTTCCAAAATCACTCCCACGTCGATGTTTTGCTGTGAAAGGAAGTTTTCCAGCTTAATTATTTTTTTCGCCCTTACAGAGCGAGCATTCCAGTTGGATACACGGATGGTGCGGGGCTCAGGTGACCCCATACTTGCATACCATATATCCTAGGACCTCAACCTGGTCCGTTTTTGTCCTGCACCGCAGAAGTCTTCCACGGAATTCCGTAAAGATAGTCCACAGCTCAGCTGAGCTATACTAGGCTGTCTGAAAAGTCCCATCAATTTCCTACATATGACGTTGGTAATCGCCAATGTGAACCATTTTCTATGAGTTTGACTCCGTGAATGACGGCTGTCAAAATTTCAGCCATTTCTGTCCACGCATTCATTAGTGACAACATAAACGCGCTCGTGTTACAACCTCTCCGGAGAATTTGAGCAAGTTTACACGCAATCCGAAAGTTTGTGAGCCGATTCATAACCATGGGTGAAACTAGGATCCATCACTATACACCGGAGTCATCGCAGCAGGCAAAACAGTGGGTTTCACCGGGCAAAAGTGCTTCGAAGCGCCCTAAAACTCGGGAATGGTTATGGCCTTCGTGTTTTGGGATGCGCAAGGTGTAATATTCATCAACTAAAGGGTGATACGGTCAAAATTTGGTCAAGGGAAAACGCGTGTAAATCGGTGAAATCGTTTATTTAAAAAATCAAATTAAATTTCTTTTTCAAGTTCAATTAGTATAAAATTCAGGAAAAATATTCAGTTAGGCTTCCGCTTTCCAAATCCGAATTGCCGGGCCTTTTGCCGGGCCTTACGCTTGACCCCTGCCATCAGATTTTGTACAGCCACCTTGTCCACCTTCTTCGCCGCAGAAAGCCAGTTTGCCTTGAACTGCTGCTCGTCCTTAGCAGTTTTTAGTCTTCTTTAGGTTCCGCTTGACAATAGCCCAGTATTTCTCAATTGGGCGGAGCTCTGGCGTGTTGGGAGGGTTCTTGTCCTTGGGAACCACCTGCACGTTGTTGGCGGCGTACCACTCCATGGCCTTTTTACCGTAATGGCAAGATGCCAAATCCGGCCAAAACAGTACGGAACAACCGTGTTTCTTCAGGAAAGGCAGCAAACGTTTATTCAAACACTCTTTCACGTAAATTTCTTTGGTTGACAGTCCCGGAAGCTGTGAAAATGCTGCTTTTCAAGCCACAGGTACAGATGGCTTGCCAAACCAGATATTTCTTTGCGAACTTTGACAGTTTCGTGTGCTTGAAAATAACCTGCTACCTTTCCCTTCCTTTGCCGTGCCGTATAAAACTCCTGTCCCGGAAGCTGCTTGTAGTCGGCTTTGACGTAGGTTTCGTCGTCCATTACCACGCAGTCAAACTTCGTCAGCATCGTCGTGTACAGCCTCCGGGATCGCGCTTTGGCCGTCGTATTTTGTTTATCATCGCGATTTGGAGTCACTACCTTCTTGTAAGTCGATAGTCCGGCTCGTTTTTTGGCTCGATGCACGGTTGTAGACGATACACCCAGCTTATTTGCGACATCTCGGAGAGATAGGTTAGGGTTTCGCTTGAAACTACCGGCAACTCTTTTTGTCGTCTCAGCGGCTTCCGGTTTTCGATTTCCCCCCGATTCAGACTTCCTGGCTGTCGACAAACGTTCCCCAAACACTTTAATTACATTTGTAACGGTTGATTTGGCAACTTTTAGCGATTTTGCCAACTTTGCGTGCGAGTAGCTCGGATTTTCGCGATGCGCGAGCAAAATTTTGATACGCTGCTCTTCTTGCTTGGACGGCATTTTGACAACTGAAGAGTGAATTCCAAAATCAAAATAGGAGCAACATTCTACACACACACACACCTTCAAAATGAGGGGTGTTCAGGTTTTTTAAATGCAAAATTGAAAGAAATACGTCAAGTTGATATTGACCAAATTTTGACCGTATCGCCCTTTATCATGAAAAAGGTAAAACCATAACAGGCGCATACTATGCAGAGTTATTGGATCGTTTGAAGGATAAGCGATTTTACTCAAATGATGAGCTGAAACCGATGGCTACTTTGAAGGACTTCCGAAGGAATACTGTTCAGATGGGATAAAAAAAATTAGAAAGCCGCTGAACTCGCTGTATCGACCTAAAAGGAAAGTAGGTTGAGCAATAAAACCGAATTTGGCAAAAAAAAATCCGTGTTTGATATTAAAGGGAATTTTCAGGCAACATAGTGAAGCGCATCATTATTTTCCTCGGGAGGGGAGTCGGTTGAAGCAGCGGCCACTTCAGCTCTGATTTGAGGGTCGGTGCGTCTGTGTTGATTTATTCCGGTGGTGGACTGTGGAGTCATGAACCTTGGAATTCCGGCAGGTGCCGAACTGTTCTCATGACAAGAACTGATGGGGTCTTGTTGGATTGCTTTCGGCCCTTCTGGTTGGACGAAGATTGCTGTCAAATTCGAAGAAACTCGGCTCGTTTCGGACAGCTACGGTCCATAGCTGGGTGGGCACAACCACAGTTGGAGCACCGTTTCGCTGGAGAATCTTTTGACGGGCACTCCTCAGTGTCATGGGTTCCACCGCAGTTGTTGCATCGTGGTGCAGGCAACGCATGCACTGCGTTACATCCACGTGCTTATTTTGGTACGCCTCCCTACGTACCAGGATCTGTCCTACCTACCTGACCTATCGCAGTTAGGTAAGGTTTGTGTATGCTTTGGCAAAGTGTAGCAAATAGAATGCTTCATCTAGGGTTGCGAATTCACCCTTTCGTCGGATGACATGCACTGCTTTAGCACCCAGGTAGTGTTCCTCTTTCAGACGATTGATGAAAATTTCGGGTGCCACCAGTAGAAGTACAAGTAAAGTAAAATTACATTTATGGCTTAGAATTTCCTAATATTTCTTCCTAGGAGTTGTGATTCCGAATGGTGTTAAAATATTTTTTAAGTCTATGCCTAGACATTGTAAAGTCAATGGTTTCCCAGTACTGATTGTCAGAGGCCATCATTCGATTCAGTGGCCCAAATTTTGCATAACTTGTGCGATGATGGTTTATGGAAAATAGATTTCGATTTCTTGGTTGTCGAGTAGGCGCTTAGTTGTCGAGAAATTTAATTTTGACAAGAATACCCAGGTAACCAATAAGCAATTCCAAAGCGCCTTTACGGCAGCCTATCAAGCATTTAAGTCACCGTAAATGCAACATTAATGCCACTTCTGGCCTAATATACGTGTGCTTTACTGCAATGCTATGATAATGCCTCATTAATGCTATTTTGCATCCGAAAGGTTTATTACAGGCTACAAGCATTTAAATAGCATTTGAAATGCAGCTTTACAACCGATAGCTTTCAAGATGCTGATATAATGCTAATATTCCGCTTGTAGCATCTAAAAATGCAGATTTAAGTTTGATTTACTGCATATAACTAGAAATTAGAAGAAAAATTAGTATTTTCCATTTAATTCCAACTACCTTTGCTTATCTTCGACAGATACGCGTATTTCGTCTACAATGTGTAGACTTCTTCAGTGTCTCGTACTAATAACTCGACTACTGCATATACTGCATATCCTAATGCTTATTGCACTCGCAGTGTCTCGTACTAATAATTCGACTAAGAACAAGACAATGAAGAAGTCTGCACATTGTAGACGAAATACGCGTTTCTGTCAAGATAAGCAAAGGTAGTTGGAATTATATGGAAAATACTATTTTTTCTTCTAATTTCTAGTTACAGGTATTCCACTAAGCAGCACAAAGCCTCTAGGATTCAAGAAAGATTAGTATTTTCCATTTAATTCTAACTACCTTTATTGCTTATCTTGATAGATACGCGTATTTCGTCTACAATGTACAAACTTCTTCAGTGTCGTGTACGAATAACTCGACTCGACTCGCCGTTGTGAATTTCTGAAACGAAAAATCTGTTATAAAGCCGTAGGTTCCAGCCCAAGTTTCTATCTTGGATATGTAGGGTCCAACCTGTCTCCCTGGTGTAAAGAAACAGCCCAAGGGGCTGAAAGTCAGGTTGATAAAGCAACTAAAGAGGGTTGAGATTCAAGCATAAAACTGAATTACACTCGCAAACTATTCGATCGTTTTGTGTTCTTCAAGTTCTTCATTCACTTTTTTTGTACTTTTTGGTACAACTGAAGTGAAGGTAGAAACTTTTCGTGAACTTTCAAGTCGGTATTCAATGTAACATGTCCTTAGAAGAGAAATAAGTTCAGCTTATATTCCAATAGTATCTTTTCATTCAGCAAGAAAGTGATCCGGAACTTGTTTGGAACCAAATCCGTACTTCTGAGTTCGTTTTGCAAGAGAAGTCCGAACTTTAGCATGCTTGGATGTCGGGAAAAAAATTGAGTTTGCCTCAAGCAGTGAAGCACAGCGAGCAAGATGACTAGACAAATTTGAGCAAGATCTTGGATGGGTGGAACAATTGAGGAACTAGAGAACATCAGTTTCAGTTAAGACCGAGTTTCCTAGCAATACATTATTAAACAGGTACAGTTCTGAGGTGACAAAGAACATTGGTAGTTTATATTTACCTTTCAATTATAACGCAAAGTATTCACTGTTTTTCATTTTGTAAGCGAGTTAGAACTCTTCTTAAGTCTAATTTTTAACCGAAATGGAACCAAAAAACAGGGATCCTCGAAGCTCGGTAAACTTCATTATCGCTGGAAAGCACATTTATCACTTTCGACTTCACTCTCCCAGCTCAATCCCATCAAGGAAACCCAACAAAACCCGTCCAGAAGTCGTAAAGCATGTAATGAAATTCCAAGTTCCTCACCCAAAAACAGACACTTCACTTTGCCCGTCCTCTCCCAAAGCTGTTACAGTGGAAACCACCATAAATCACATTTCTTTTACAACCTATTTAAATCTCAGTAAAACAAACTACAACCAGCAGAGGCGCCTCGGCCGTAGCCCGGCACTAACACTCACACGTCGCTCACCGACTGCCAGAAGACGATCGAAGTTAATTTTTGCCTCTTATCAACTTTTACCATCTTGGTCGTCGTCGTCGTCGTCGTCGTCGGTGGAAGTACGGAGAAGTAGTGTGGCGAGGGATTGCCTTTTCCAATAAAAACCAGTCTCACACCATTCCGGAGGACTCGAGCCAAGGAACCGGGCAAAAACAAACAACCTTTACTCTAACCCATTTCTATTGCTCCAGTGGAAGCAGCAGCAGTGCAGTGATTTAGCACATATCCAACCGGAGCCAAACGGGCTATATTTTAATCTTCCTCCAACAAAGACGCCGATGACGACGAAGACGACGGCCCTTGGCCCACCCCGAAGAAATCCAATCATTCTTGATTCCTCCGAGCATTTATCATATCACCGACCTTCTTTTTCTCCCTTCGTGAGGTGAACTTTCTTCTAAATGGCCATAAACTAACGGTCCCATTTCCCCTCCCACCTTCGTTTTCGTCCTCCAGTAAATAACCGTACGGACAGGGTTAGATCTAAGCTGCTATAAAAAGCCACCCTGGCAATCGTCCGTCCGTTTTGGGGTGGGTGGGGGTAGTAAGAGATTAAAAAGTGTCACGCATACATTCACATTTGCTTATCACCAACATATCTTCCGTGGGTGGTGCCATTCGACCTATTCCGAGGAAAAGATTTGATTTACTACGAAATGGGTCACCGGGAAGGTCCTGTCCGGGATTTTACTCCACCTAGTCACTCGTCGATGGTTAAATCCACTTCCTGCGAATATAGCAAGTTCCGACCACGAAAGCCACATTCGACCTATTGCGAGCAGACGTTGTTTGCAATCAATAAATCACCGGCAGCGGTTCAAACTTCCTTTTCAAATCTCGAAACGAGACCGCAACAATAAGAAGTTACCATCCCCCTCCCCGCTTCCTCAATCCCCGAAAAAGCCAGGCAGTAACACATCATTTGCAGCCTTCGCTTTGAATAAAATCAACAATTAATAAATCATATTGTCAACGCCAGCAACTTCCAGAGCAGTCTCGGCCTGCAACCAAAAGTGGCAACACTATAACAATGCTCATAATCACGCAGTGGCCAGGCAGTGTGTGGAAAGTCCCCGACCAGATAAGGCCCCATCGGCCGGCCCCTCCAAAGGCCAGAGGAATTATATGTGGGTACCTTACATGAAGCAAATTATGGAATATAAATTATTACTGAACTGCAATAAATAATTTACAAGCAATCCCCCCCCCCCCCCCTTCGTTCGCCCATCCCCAGGTTGGGCTGTTTGAAATGTGTGACAACGTCTGCCGCTGATGCTCATTTGAGCGCAGTTTGTGTGTGACAACCAATTTTCTGGTCCTGTTGGTCCTGCTGCAAGCACGCATCAAACACACAAACACACACACACACACAAACACGAACCGACCGAGTCTGGATAAGCCATCAGAAGCTAGTTTGACACACATACCTCTCCCGCAAATATCGGTCCAGATTCAGTAGTGCGACGGTCAAACATTTCCTGAAGCTCTTCGGAACGTGCACAGCCCACCCATTAATCGCAGTAGCACCCTCCCAGCAATTTAACATCGAGGCACAGAGGCACAGAGGGAGAGCAAGACAGACAGAGACAGAGACAGAGAGAGAGAGAGCATCATAATTCACAAATGTTACTCCCATCCGTCCGAATCAGCCGCCTCCCCCGCCGTCTAGGCTTCGAGTATTAGTTGAGAGCAGCACTAAAGCGACAAACATCAGCTCCATATGCGTTTGAAATGGCTGCTAAACCACAGTGGACCCCCCCCCCCCACTCCTACCACTACCGGCGACGGACGACGGTTCCAAATGCACACGATTGGCAACATGTTTTGATACGAATCATCTCATTCTCACCCGGAGCTCCTCCCCCCACCTCTCCCGCCGGTGTCAGGGTGAATGATTGAACCTCGAGCCATCCAAACCAGCTGAACGGATGTAACGAACGGTCGGTCGGTTCGGATAGAGCGATCTGGACGAAATTGATAATAATAATTTCAGAGCAAATGTTGACAGTTAAAAATAAACGAGCCACTGGGGGATAAATCATCGAAAGCGTGAATTTTGGAGACAGGCGACACCATCTCGGTCGTTGAAGTGCGAGAGGATTCATCACTTCCTCGATCATCGCATCGCGTTGGGAGATCAGCAGCAGCAGCAGCAGCAGCAGATGTTCAGCACGCGTTAGTTTGAAAGCTTTCATCAATTGTCAGCGACATTCGATGGATTTCGGTTGCAGTAAGAGGAAAGGAAATTTTCGACAATCAATGCAATCGCCCAGCTGGTGTCTTTGTTTATTAGCAATTATTTGCTACTTGCATCGAAGCTGGCTGTGCTTTGAAAGTGACGTGTGATAGGCTTTTAGTGTATCGTTTTTGCGAAAAAGCTAGAGAGATTAGGTCATTTGAATAAAAGCTAGCATTTACACACGGTTGAAGCTGTTTGAGAAAAGTGAAGTGAGTGAGCATTTACTTATAACCGTACACAGAGAAACCAAACTATCCAAAATTAAGTGATTTTCACTCATCTTGACAGCAAAGTAAAACCAGTCATAATTAAGTTATTTGCAAAGTATCCAATTTGAGTATTTCAAAAAGACTCAGTGCTGAGTGAAATGAACTGTTTGTGTAACAGTGAATCTACAGTAAAAATAATCCAAAATTGAGTTATTTTTTGAAAAATATTATTCGAGCATTTGATTTAGTTAACTTTTTTTAGCTAAAATTCAATAAACGAAATCTAAAAATGCAAATCAAACAAAATGTATTTTATGTATTGGTACATTCTCGGGTACATTGAAACATTCCATTGGCTCGGCAATTTGATCAAATTCACTAAAAGTTCATATTGAAACGAGTACTTTTCGTTTGTCATGAAACGATTTACTAGGGACATGGCATGCCGTTGACTCTAAAGAATGATAGAGGAAAGCCATGAAAGAAACTTCTGGACCTTCTTTTCAGGAAGTGACTCGTCATATCGAAGTTCCGTGATCATCTCCATGAACTTTGCTGAAATACTGGGTTTTCACTCATAAAGTTCTCCATCCCTCCAAAGCCACTAGAATTAGAAGAAGCAATCGAATAAGTGAAATAATTACACTTACCGGTAAATTTTTTGAAACGGGGTTTCCAAATCCAGAATTTTACTTAATTGATCCATGTCCATATCCATAAACGCGTAAAATTTCAAACTGAAACACAAATTTGCTTCCGCCTCACAGCACCATTGTTCATTAAATGGCGATCAAAAATTTTCAGCCAAAGCAAAGTGGCAGCCCAACACTCCAATTTGAATTGTTTCATGGAAGGCGCCTCACACGTATACTGGAAACATACTACTCTTAAAATACCTTGCTTTGCGTAAAATATTTCAATTTATCTTCAAGATTGAGTTAAAGCTACCTATCGGTGAGAACAAAATTATATCCAAAATACTAGTCCTATCAGAGTACTTAGTTTTGAGTACTATCACACTTCATTTTGGATAGTTTGGTTTCTCCGTGTATGCATAAATATTGTACTCAAAGTAAGCTCAAATTTGGAGTACGAATTTGTTCTGTCAGGAAAAAATATTTGGTTGTCTCGTTTCTTCGTTTGTTTTGATTTCAATGTTGATAATGTTGACATTGGAAAGAGTGGGTAGGGATGACCACCACATCACTGATGAAACATCCTACACAGAACCAAACCATCTAAAATTAAGTGATTTTCACTCATCTTTGCAGCAAAGTAAAACCAGTCATAATTGAATAATTTACAAGGTATCCTATTTTGAGTATTTTGAATAGACTCAATGCCGAGTGAAATTACTGTTTTTCAAAAGCGAATCGACATAAAGAATAGTCAAAAATTGAGTTTTAGTTTGTGAAAATATTATTCGAAAATATACATAAGTGAACATTCTTTCACTAAATTCTATAACAGAAAAATATAAAGTCAAATAAAACAAAATGTATTCGATTTATTGGTTCATTCTTGGGTACATCAAATCTGCTGAAAGTTCACGTTGAAACGAGTTCTTTCTAAAGGGTGTCCACGATGAATTTGCCACACAATGAAATTGCTCTAACTTTTTAACCGTAGGGTAGAATTTAATGAAAATTTGGGTGGATTTAGTTCATAGTGCATTATTTACATCCTGCAAGTTTTAAAGTCCTGTGATTAAAACTCGCGGAAATGGAGTCGAAAGAACAGCTCGTGCGTGATAAAATCTTGCGCATTAACCGCGAGTGATTAAGCGGTTCGAGGAACGGTTGACCACCGATCGGAATCCCAGAAGTGAAGGAAAAAGTATTCCGTACAACACCAAAAATCACAACCACGTAGTTGGGGCCTTCAACCGAAATCCGAACGCCTCCGTTCGGGATTTGGAAAGTTTCGTGAAAGGCGCCATGCTCATATACTGAAAACTCACTACTCTTCAAATACCTTGCTCTGAGTATAAATTACATTTTCAATTTAATTTCAAGAGTCAGAACAAAATTGTGTGTGTGTGTGTGTGTGTGTGTGTGTGTGTGTGTGTGTGTGTGTGTGTGTGTGTGTGGTTTCTTTGTTGATTTAAAAGTAGTCACGATGTGCAACCATTTTCACCATGTTCACTAAACAACAAGTAATGAGCAAACTTACTGACGTACAACCTATCTGAACAAACGCGATCACATCACACTTTGAGTGGGAATCGATTTACTTTGCAATGTCTTACATATAGTACTATGATATTTCTTAATTTCAATTTCTTATTCTGGTTGAATAAATAGATTTGAATTTTTATTTTAGCGAAAACTTCGCAGCAAACGCAAAACACGGCAGCTTCAAAGCACGGCTTGCTGCGATCTCCATTTTAAAAGTGACAAAATTATATCCAAAACAGTTGTCCTATCAGAGTTCTTAGTTTTAAGTACTGTCATACTTGATTTTGGATGGTTTGGTTTCTCCGTGTAAAGTTTATTGGCTCGTTCCCTTGGGATTTGTAAGACCTTGTTCCCTGAAAGGAGATGCTATGTTCCCAAGTGGATTTCTTCTAAATGTCTCTTCTACAGGTTCACTTTTCAATGTTTGTCCTTTCATCATCGTTTACAATTGTTTACTGTGTGTACGACATACTTCTCAATACTTCTTGTTTGTTTTCTACGACATACTTCTCAACCAATCACAATCTATAAAATTTTCTTTGCCTACTGGAAAGTGTTTTTATAAAGCGCCAAACTTTTTATGTGAATGCTACTAGTATCGGTGAGCCCTTTTTTGTTCAATAATCGTTCCAATCAAACCGCATGTAAGTTATGAGTCACAATTCATTCGAAACTTTCCACAGCCCTTAGGAAAAACTTCGATTGCAATGTGTTTCAGCTATTCTAATAGGCCGTGGTGGTCCTCAATAACTCTGTTAAAAAAAATGTTTATTTTTATAGACCATGCGTTTCGTAGTTGCTACTCCGGTACTGCCCAGAACTTGTATAATTGCACAGAGAACCGCACAGATGGAGCTTGGGAGTAGCTTTACATCTTCAGTGGTCATGTTCATTCATTCATTCTATTTATAGAATGGTACTGTTAAAGCCACGTCCTCAAGAATGATTAGTTTGACAATCGTTATTTAGAGACCGTGTTTACCTCTGCGTTTCCACAATCGCCAAGATAAGGATAGTTTTTGTGTTAGTGAGGCAGGTTATTTTTAAATTTAAATCAATTACACCACAAGAAGGGTATAAAGATCGCTTAAAAACTCGGCTTGTTGTTCGAGGCCCGGAAGGGTGAGTGTCATATACAATTCGATTCAGTTCGACGAACTGAGCACATGTCTGTGTGTATGTGTGTGCGTGTATGTGTGTGTGCGTTACAGATAATTTCAAATCAGTTTCTTAGCCGTTTGTGAACCGATTTCAGTTCTGTTGGCAGCAAATGAAAGCTACCACATTCACATAGAACGCAATTTTTCATTTTGTTACGGAGATATGAATGAAAAAGTATTTTACGGTGTATTATAATAGTCATCAAACAGCTCAGCCTCTAATTGCATATTGACCTACTCATGTATCGATTTTAGTTCTGTTGACGCCAAATTAAAGTAACAAGAAATCCTTGAAAAACTTGTCAAACTTTTAATATGATTGGATGATTCCTCATGAAGATTTGGCCAAAACAATACCTGAGAGCACATAAATTGAGAGATGAAAACATACTTGTGCAGTTCAAAACCAGACAAGACCACTCGCACCAATAGATGGCGCTTGTATTCTATTGTGTCGTATTTGGTGCGTTGTATGGTGCATCAGATGCACCATTCAGCGCACTAGATACGACACCATAGACTCTATAAAATTAGAACAGGACCGAATTTCCCTTTTCTAGCAGGTCGTTGAACACTATTGTTGTCAATTTTTCATCACATCGATGAACAATACATTTAAAATTTATACGTGTGCCACTGGAATCGAGCGCAGTAAATTTCAATTAATTTGTTAAGTAGTAGTAAATGTGCTGATGTTTTGTAAATTTCTACTGTTCCTAATAAAATAAAATAAAATAAAATAAAAATAAGGAAGTATCTCACCAAAAAGTTCACAATTGAAATAACTCACCATAAAAGCATATCAGTCTCTATGTTGCATAATAATACCAAACAATAATATTTTAAAACGTATCTTCCACTGCATGTTATTCTCATTTGGTTTTAAAGGCTGATCTAATATTGAATGGATCAAATACTTAAATGCATATACTGTGCTGGTTCTTTACAAGGTCTCACTTTTCTCATATAAAAAGATATCATAAAAGACACAATTGCTATTTATACAAATTCCAATTTCGAATAATGTACATGGAATTTTACACTAGAAAAATTCAATGACTTGACCATGTAAAGCAAGCAATGAACTACCAACCGTTCACTTACCGAAACCCCAACGTTCCTCTGAGTCAGTTGGGCAAAAACTTACAACGATGCAAATACGAAGCGAAATATTAGCGCTTCGTTTTCGATGGAATTTATTTACTGACTCTCAGTAAACTGAAATGCCAAAATATTTGGTTGTTGTATGCTCGGCGAAAAAAACTGAGAGTGTATAAAAAATTTCATGAAATTCCTTGAATTCCTTAAAAAGGGTTCAGTCTCACCATCGGTGGGGATTAATTCGGGTTTTATTTTAAATCTAGTGGTGATAGAAAGCGGCAAGTGACAGATAGCAAGTAAGGGGACGGGCCTGAGATTGAACTCCGGACCATCTGCTCAGTAAGCAGAACAGGTAACCACTGAGCTACTCAGTCACGTCTCTGGTTATAGAATTAAAAGTAAATACACTTACTGTGAAGCAAAATGCAGCCTTATTTGCTCATACAATACACGTGAGCGCTTTTCAGCATCTTCGTCAAACGAGTGACGGTTGTGGGATTGTGAAATTATTTGATACTTATTTTGCGCACCACTTCACTTGCATCACTCCTTGGCTTAGAAACCTGAATTTATCTGGGTTTCCTGCGTATGTTGCTCTATCAAATTATTTTAACGAAGTTCCACCAGCTGCAACTTCTTCACGAAGGCTCTCATCCATGATCCGCATGTTCTCTTCAATCTCTCGGATCTTCTCGATAGGTAGCTGGGCAAGCGACTGTTTGTCTTTACAACATATTTCGGTTATGGAGTTCCATATTTCGCCTCCGATTTGCTCAAAAAATGTAGAGGAGGATGATAAAAAACGCACCGTTTAAGCAACATCATGAATAACTTGGGAATGGAAGCAGAAATTTAGGAAAAAGTTATTGAGTATGGCGCATTACGATATTTTCGTTGTAGATTGAATGTGATTGAAATTATCTACATGTGCGTACAGTCATGAAAATTTCTTCAATTTTGATCTTATTTTGGTGTGTTTGGTGGCTTATTGTACTTCAAAATTACTAGTTTTGCTATTATATTTCAAATTCGATAAAGTAACATTCCATTTCTGTGTACAGTAGAGCAGAAACTGAAGAGGAAGATCGAGGGCAAGGTCGCCTTTTCGATTTCGCGTACTTGTCTGAGCAACAGGCAATTATTCCGAAGAAGTGGCTGAAGATGCTGGTGAAGAACATTTTTCGGTCAAGCGCAACAAGATGACAAGATCTTCTTGACGCTGGACGGCAGTAACCAGGTACTATACGTCCCCTACCAAGGAGCTATGGGTTGACGTGAAAGTTTTTGACAGAAAAATGGGTGTGGGTGACGATCAGTAAAAAGGGAGCTCTCAAGCTGCTGTTCTTGCCTTTGGGGGTTGCGGTGAATCAAGAGTTATTCAGCACGATGGGCCTGGGCGTTTCCGCTTTTATCAAGAAGTTCACGTCTTCTGGCCTGGTCTGACCCCATATATGACTAGAGATCACTGGAGGACACGACTGAAGAAAAACGTTGTACCAAAATCACTAATCCTCCTAACACCCGCCAGCTACGGCTGATAGAAGATTTTTGGGCGAACTTCAAACAGATGATCTACTTCAATGCTTTCGTGCTCAAAACGAAAGAGTGGCTGATCACCAAAGCGACAAAAGACCTGAAGGACACCCAACTTTTCTTCGATCATGGCTAAGGTTTCGGCCAAATACCGTAAGACCTTAATAAGCGTATGATTGACAGGGTAGGCCCAAATTAGTGACCCAGTGTTCTGTTTCAGTGTGGAATTCTTCTAGCCATTGCAAGAGCCATCTGGTTGCCAGCATATTAAAGAGGGGCTGGTTAATATGTAAACAAACTAGTGTTCGCTAGATTCCGTCGACAGGAAGTGCCTAAGAAAAATATGAATTTCAAAAGACAACGGATTTTGCAGATAAAAGCGTCCCAACCAGAACTGGCCGAGACCTGGAAGGAAGGAATATGCCGCACATTAATCGACCGGACGTTGAGAAGATGGAGGACGAGGAGAACCAAAGAATTCCAAAGAAAAAAACAAGTCGTCCTCGCAGTGTACGTACCAAACGGCTTGAAGAGACGGTGCATGAGTGAAATTTCCAAAATCCTTGTCGTTCTTCATATAAACTGGCTCAGGCTATGGACGTCTCTAGGAAAACTATCAGATCAGTTCTCGAAGAGGATTTGAGATAGGTGTCGTACAAGAAAAGAAAAATTCATGGATTTTCGGAAGCCAAAAAGAAAAACAGAGTCATTCGTTGTCGCGAATTACTTCGTCGGCATGATGATTCCATGATTGTGTTTTAGGATGAGAAAAATTTCATATTGTAGCAAAGTTTCAACGCTGAAAATGACAGGGTCTATGCAGCGAGTATTCAGGATATCCCCAATTCCCGCAGTTCAACGCTTCTAAAATCATAGTTTGGTCGTAGTTTGGAGAGCGATTTTTGCGGAAGATCGTCTACCACTGTTGTTCATTGATAAGGGTGTAAAAATCAATACAAAATACTACGTTAAAGATGTCCTGGAAAAGCATTTAAAGAAGCATACTTCAAAAATGTTCGGTAACTGCATATGCGTGTTTCAACAGGATTCTGCACCGTCCCATGGAACAAAGATTATCCAAGCATGGTGCACCAAGAATTTGCCAGACTTCATTGTGGCCAGCTTCTTCATCAGATGCAAATCCTCTGGATTTCTCTATTTGGGGAATCATGGAAGCTCACTTTCCAGATCTCAAACCAATGAGTATTGGAACATTCAAAGCTACTATACAGAAGAAATTCCCGAAAATCAGGTGCGTGCTGCTTGCACAGAAAAAAATAATGAATTTTAACAGGCGTGTAGAATTTCCCCTCGTTTAATTCTAAACCAAAGCAAGCGTAAACAGAGATATTGTTTGCAATTTTTGGAATTCTTTCATACAATAGACGCGATTTAAGCGATATCGAACTTTAATTTACACGATATATCCCAGTATTTTCGGTCAAATCTAGCATTCCCTTTATGTGCATTAGATTACGCAGAAAATTCAATGTTTCTTTTTATCTGTGTGTAATACCTTTCCGATGAGACTAAGGGCAAAAATCAATGAATCCTAGATCCTAGTCGAGTTATTAGTACACGACACTGAAGAAGTCTGCACAATGTAGACGAAATACGCGTATCTGTCAAGATAAGCAAAGGTAGTAGGAATTAAATGGAAAATACTAATTTTTCTTCTCTTTTCTAGTTACAATAATTAATGCTAGTGGCGATAGAATCGGAACGTAAATATGTTCACATAAACAATAAAATATAAGGAACAGAATAACAAAGTGACATTTAAATTATTTGTCTTTTCGTGGGAGAAACAGTCTTTGTTTCATGTGTCACTTATTTGGGCCTACCCTGTAAGGCAAATTTGGTAATATCTTTTGTAGTTTTTTTTTGTTTTGACATCGCTATCCGAAATAAGTCCAATAAAGACCAGAAAATTGCACCAAACCTGCGTAACTTTTCCTGAATGTGAAAGGGCAGAATGCTGTTGGAAAACCCACTCGCAGCGTCGTTAAAAATATGTTTCCTCAATTGTCAAATGCACTGATGTTAACACCCTTTTCTATGAAAACTACAGGAACTCAACATTTTAAGGATATTGGCCTCCAAACCATCACGTAAGTGTGATTTTGCAATCGTGAAACTGCTCGGATTGATGAAGGGATCTCTTCGATCGGTGCTGCACAGAGTGCATTATTCTGAGGATTTCTTTGAAGGAAAAACTTTCAGCGATATTAACGATGACGCCAGAAAACTTTCATAAGCATACGAATTTTAACTGGAAATAACTTTTGATGCTACTAATTACACTTAGTGATCGGTACCGCGCGAGATTTCAAATAGCAATGGTCACTGAACAAATATTTCACCTAGCTACTACTGGACATGTGTCGACATTTTCCAATGCTGAAATAAGTGATTTTTACATGGAAAAAGAAATTCTACTTGACTAATCATTAACATTTCACTGGATACATCAGAATCGCTTGGTTTTGCAAAACACTTTCCACCTTCTGAATCACATGAAAGTTAAATGAAATGCTGATGCAGACGTTCCACTGATTATGTGATTTTTTTGTGTATTACATTTAAGTAATAGTACACCAAAAAAATCACATAATTTGTGGAAAATATCCACTAGAAATTCCTTATTTTTCATGCACACAGGCAAATACACTGAAGAATATCATAAGGTTCAACTTAAGAACGATGCTTTGGAATTACATAAGGCTGACTTATGAATGGATTTTGTTTCACGCGACTATGTTCTTGTACGCCTTTAAGCACTCCTGAACAAGTGTTGACATATACTAGTGGACAAGTTACTGGGCCCATAACCGCAAAGTTCAAGGTTCGAATCCAGGTTGCTCCATATTTCTATATTTTCAACAAAATTATATAATTGATTTCTTATGGCAAATAATCATAATGCAATCTTATGAATATCGAAAGTTTATTTCACTGAGTGTGTGATTCAGGAAGTGGAAAATGCTCTGCAAAATCAAGTAATTCTTATATGTCCAATGCAATTTAAATGATTAGTCAAGTAAAATTTCTTTTCCTTTGTGATGTTCATGTAAAAGTCACTAATTTTGGTATTGGAAAATATCTACTTGGGTAGTAGCTAAGTTAAGTATTTTTTCAGTGCAGTGTGTGCTGAAAACAAGGAGCGCATCAAAGTAATATATTATGGTTTCAGTTGAAAACCGAATTTATCGACTAGCGACAATCGATTTTACTCTCGTTCTGTACGTTATACCTAATGTCGGAAGTAGTGCGCTGTTAGGTGCATCAGATACGCTGTACAGCGCACTACTTCCGACATTGGGTATAACGTACAGACGAGTAAATCGAAGTCGCTGATCGATAAATTCGATTTTCAACTGAAGCCATAATACATCATGAAATCTATTGGAGCGATAGTCTAAACTCTCGTGGAAAAGATGGATAAACGATGGATGCTAATGGAGCCATGATTGTGGATGGTGGGGCACATAAATGAGCATTGACAGTAGCTTTCACGGTCGTTTGCAAAAACCCATTAATGGGTGAAAAAACACCCATTTTTGCTAGAAGTGCCTCTCCCCATTTAATGTGTAAACCCAATTTACCCATTAATGGGTAAAAGCAGTGTATGTCACAAAATGGGTATACATTCACCCATTGCAAAGAAGCCAGGTTTTCCCATAATGGGTATAAAATTACTCATTTTTGAAAACAGATTATGCAGCAGTTTGGTATATTATTAATTCATGGTTTTCATGGTACTTAATCAATATTAAGCCACAAAAAAAAAGAAAAACATAAAATACTTGTATTTGTTTTATTCATGCCTTTTCTGGTATACTTATGGAATCATCCATCAATAAATCCTCCAATCGAGCTTCCAGATTCACGTTATTTGGCTGTTAACATGAAAAAATGTGCCAGCTGAGGCTCCAAAATGTTGATTGTAAGGATCCACACTTTTTTGAAATGAACGGAACAGCATGCTTCTGGCTTGTTCTGAGGTTATGCCTAAATTTGATGTGCTGAAAACCAGGGCAGGGATAATATATAAAATAGATCAGGGTTTCGAAAAATAAAAATTCTTACCCTCCAGCTTTCCGTATGAATCTGCGATCAACTTCTTTCTAAGATCGTTTTTTAATTCCTTCATGTTCAAGTTTCCACCAACTTTGATTTTTTTTTTCACCCATTTTTTAATTGTATGAGATTTTCTCTAATGGGTATTTTTTTACTCATTGTGTGATTGAGAAATTCCCCCATTTTATGACAGATAGGAGAGCTATAGGAAAATGGGTGTTTTTTTACCCATTAATGGGTTTTCGCATACAACCGTGTTTGTGATCGATGAATAATTCGGCAAAACTTTTTCATTAGGGCCTTACTGACAAACGTCAACAATCGGCTTTTCAGCGAATTTCTCGTCATTGAAAACTCGCCTAATCAATCCATCACGGTCATTTCGAAGAGGAAGAGTTCACCTTTTTGAAAGAATTGGAGGCTTACGTGGATAGGTTTTATGCCACGAGAAATTTACAGAAGAAAAATGAAAAAAAAAAATGTGTGTCGTATTCATAAAGTTTAAATATGTTCGTTTGCGTTCGAACGCTGCCTGGTGGTAGTTAGGATTAAAGTTAACTAGGCTGTTCGTTGGTATAACTGCACTAAATTGTTACCAAACTGTTGATAATCAAACAGTTGGGACTCAAATTTGTTGAAAATCCATATGCAACTGATATTTGCGTTGAAAGGCAGTAAACTAATCCTTCCCTTTTTTTCTCTGTTTACTTTCAGGTGAGTTTGTTCAATTATTTATTCAATCTACCACCCCAGTCGGGTGCAGCGTAAGTAATCACCATCAACAGCTACATCACAACTTGCTGCAATTGAAATTGCAAATGACAAAACTTCAAACTGTCAACATTCATGCTCTCTTCGGTCGCGAACATCACGCAATGTCCATTGCCCGCAGGAAGCAGTCGCAAAGCAGTCATTAATTGAGTGACTAAGCCCAGACAAAATTGCTTCACCAGACGCGATTCACCAGCAGCACTTACCAGAAGATAATTTCCGAGCGACACGCAAAAAGTCGTCGTTCTCGAAATCCACCGGAGAATGTATTTTTAAACTAACATCATGACTGCACTTTCTTCGAGCTTTTAACGCAAGCTTGAAACGCGATTTGACACTGTCGGTACCTAAATTGGCGTGGCCTGCTTAGGAACCATAAATTTTGCGATCTTAAACTCAGCGTGGATGGGAGGAGAAAGGGGTGTCAAGGATTAGGAATTTAAATATTTTCAAACCCATTCATTTCCCCGAGAGCTGGCAGCGGTTCGATTCCATTCACTACAGCTCAGATTACACTATTGAGCCGGGAGCTGTATATGGGTGGACTTAGTAGAAACTTATAAAGTAGAATTAGAGGATTTCCAGTGTTCATACGATGTCTTCTACAACTACTGACTTTGTGAAGCTTGCAAGACAACTAACGGCAAGTCTCGGGACCCCTCGGAGAAAGGATTCCTCCGCCAGGAGTAAATAAAATATATGCATCCCTGTTATTCAAATCTACATAAATTTATGGCAATCCACCGTCCACATTCATTACCACGTCCTACACAAACACAATCGGTGGACGACACAAATCCAGAGCATAGAAATCCACGCGACTCTCGGTCCGTCCGTCCGTCCCGTCACTATTTGCAGTTGTTTATACAAACACACACACACACACACAAACCAAATAATGTCCCTTTCGCGAAATCCACTACTATATGGAACAGTCAAGAGATAGCGAGCTTTTTTTTCGATTCGACCAGCTGAGCAGAGTCAGACTCAGACTGTTGTTTCAAGAGCTCTGCGGTGCGGATTTTCTGCTTACTGAGGCTGCCTTCCCTCTCCCCCAACGAACCTGTATGGGAGCTGTCGAGTGCAATAGAATTCAAATCGAACCGTTTCGCCCCCGCTGGCGATGCGATGGGTTGGGAGAGCGAGGGAGTAGGGTGGAACGGATTTCAAGCACAGATCCACCGTCGAACAGCAGCAGTAGTGTATTATTTTCTCCTCGATAATTCTTCGCTATTTATTTATTTATTTGTAAGAGTACTTTTTCGCTATTATTTCCACTTTTACCCGCAGCGGTCCGAGGGTGGGGCGTGGAGGGGTTCTCTGTTTTGCTGTGTGAGAGTGTGGCCTGCTTTGTCGATCCGTTCGTTCGTTCGGCTGACAGTAAGGTGGATTCTGGTTATTTTTTTTCCCACCGCAATAGAGATGGGGAAATAAATGGTGCTCCAATCCTCGATAATGGAGATCGAGGGGCGGTTGTTGGCTAGGCGGGTGCGGTTTATTTTTTTGTTGATTTTTTATTTTTTTTTAGTGGAGAAAGATTTTGGTTTGATTTTTTTTTTTTGACTAGGAAGATTAGTTCTGGAATTGGTTAGCGCAATTGAAGGTAAGTTGCAAACGGTTTCCGAGCGAAAGTGCCTAGAAATTAAAAAAAAAATATGAAGATTATGAAAGAAAGAACAATGTTTGGCTGTGTTGCAACGCACGGCGTGACAGTCAATCCGTTTATTTTCAAAATCTAAACTATTTTGATGTCGACGGTTTATTTAATCCTTGTACTTATTTAATTTTTTATTTCGTCAAACCAAAGTAGGCTAATACATTTACATATAATTTATAAAGTTTATAAAGTCGAGTTATTAGTACGAGACACTGAAGAAGTCTGCGCATTGTAGACGAAATACGCGTATCTGTCGAAGATAAGCAAAGGTAGTTGGAATTAAATGGAGAATACTAATTTTTCTTCTAATTTCTAGTTATATATAATTTATCTTTATTTCCAAAGGCTTGATATAAGTGCACGTAATATTCGCAGAAGACTTCAAGAGCTGGTCGGGTGGCTAGGAAGGTTCTTCTACTCAGTAAAAAGAATATTCGGAACAGGCTAAATTTTGCGAAACAACATTTGAATTGGTCTGGTCCCGATGGCATTATGAATAAGTTCCCATTTTCAAGTTGCCGCGATGGTATTGGAAGTTAAGTTTTGGTAAAATTTTAGTAGAATCAATTCTCTGCGAAACGATATCGTTAACAAATGAAACCATTGCAAATTTACGACTCAGCTTCCGTGTTTGTATAGAATAATAAGTTTTGTTATTCGAGAGATATTTTGCTAGCAATTTTAAGGTATTTTGTTTAGGAATTTTACCTCTTATGCTGTGCTCTTAGTACCAAGGCCAGTTATCAAAATGAAAATTAGGCATTCATATGTTATTTTCTCCTGCTCGCGATACAGCGCGCTTCATAAGATGGAAGAGGACATGTGGTTCACCTTAATTTCCTAAGAGTATTTAATAGAAATTGATTTTGTACGGATACCATTCGGGCTCTACGCGTATTATGAAATGGGTACCAGACCATACTGCAGCATTCCAGAATAGACCCAACATAAGCAACATACAATGTCTTCATCTTGTAAGGGTCAATAAAATTGATGATGAAGCCTTTTATAAAGTCCAGCATTTTATTTTCCTTATGTATAATTGTGTTATGGTGGTCATTGAAAATTAGTTCAGAATATAAGATAACTCATACTCCTTAGCATTTTCACATTTTCCAACAACTTGATTTCCAAATGAGATTAATATATTGGATATATTCCGTTTTCTGCTGAATGATTTTATATTACACTTTTTATATTAAGCTGCTGTACACGGAAACAAATCCGTTTCTGTTTTCATGAATGAAAAATCATGAAACGAACTCTCAAAAAATTTTTTATGAATTCATGACTCTTGCTTATGGTTTCATTATTGAAATGACAGATGCTGGTCATGATCATAGGAAGCCTTGTTTTGCCTCTAATCTAATGTTATGTAATCGGCTTCATTCTTCGAGAGTCATTTCAAGAATAACTTTAGTGTAGTAAGTACATCCACTATGTACTATTGCAGTTCTCCACTTCCACATTAGGTTCGAATTCTTACAGTGGATTTATTTTTTTGTTAACATTCAGAGTAGATAAAGTAGATTTGCCAGATTCATCGATAAAGTTTTCAGTATCAGGATTTATTCATGATTTCATTGCGGGAACGTAGTTCATGATATGAATGTTGTTCAAGGTGTATATTCATAATTCGAAAACACAACATATCCATTAAGTCATGACCTGGTTTTCTCGTTTAGAAGAACACATTATTTTATGTGTAGACTTTTTGAGCACCATGTGTGGAATATGTGTATTTCTTTCTGGAATATCTTGATGTCCTCCTGATTTCAAATTTCCAAGAATAGTTAATAAGCACTTTGTTTGCATAAATAAGCACTTTGTTTTAGAATGAAGGAAATATCGTTTGCATATGGAATAAAAAACAGTGGTCCCAAATAAGAGCCTTGAGAGACACCCGAAGTAACTTGGATAGGATTTGATTTCTTTCCGTTGAATTTTAATATTTGTTGGGGGTTTGTTAAGTATGAATCAAATAATTCCAGAAGTCCTGGCTCAATTCCTATTTTTTGCTGTTTAAAGAGCAACATTAGTATGGAAGTCTTTGCATAAGTATATAGAGCTTCTATGTGATTTCCATCATCCATTGCATTCAATGAACAATCTATAAATTCAAGTTCATTTTTCGAGGTCGAACGTTCCTTAAAGAAGCATGGTAATTCTATTTCTGATTTGGAGGAATTATTTTTCAATGACAACTGCTTTAAAAAGTTTTGGAATGTTAGAGATAAGGACTATACCACGCGTATAACGTACGTCAGATTTTCAACCAGATTTAAAGAAAGGCACTAGAATGAGCTTTTCCATATTTTTGGTAAGTTTTCAAATTCCAATGACATTTTGAAGAGCAGTTAGCTCTGTTGCAAGATTTTTGTCCAGGTCCAGCAAAATGTCTTGTGCTTGAATTTGATTGACTCCAATATTGCTAGAAAGTTTTGGATGAAATACACTTGAAAACAAGTTTCAAAGAGGTCACAATTGTTTTCTGAGCTATCCCCAACATTTTCGTCAATATGCATTATTGAAGAAAAGTTGTCTGATTTTAATTTCGTTTTTTTCGTAATAGAAGAAGATCTTTGGGCAAGACTTAATATCAGATTCAGTGTTTGCATTATCTTTTTTAAATGCATTACAAACAGCTAAATTAATTTGATTACGTATGTAGGTGCAGATAGCTTGCTAAATCTTCACTGCTGTTATATTTTTTGTATATTTTATGAGCTTTAACTTTTCTATTTCAAATTTTTCAGCAAAGTTATCTTGCCATTGATTCTAGAACAATAGAAGATGCAAGTTTTGATGGGATGGAAATCGTCGTGACAGATCGTCTTGACAGATACGCGTATTTCGTCTACAATGTGCAGACTTCTTCAGTGTCTCGAACTAATAACTCCACTCGATACTTTTGTATACTACATGGATACATTTATAATTATAAAAAAGTTTCGCAACTGTAACGTTCGTGCGTTGCATAAAAACAATACAAAGAACTATAAATATGTTGTTCCAAATTAAAAAAAAACGTTTCTCTGGTGGTTGCATGAATGACTGACAGCTCTACTCTATCGATAATGAAATTGAAAAAAGAGCGCAACCACGTGAAGTTTTTCAGCGTATTTTTAAATATTTCTAACATGGGATTCGATCCTCTATTTTTGGAAAGTCCTGTTATTGAAGCCGTGGTTGATCTCAATAGGCCAAGGTGACTCGTGAGAAGATTTTTGATTAACAAGTATGAAGTTATCAATCTCGACAGTGCATTAATAGTTATTTTGGGATAAATATATTGATGTAGAAGGAAATGTTCGCTCATCACCATGAGGCACCAAGAGTGGACAGTAATGTGTGCTAGAATGAACGATATGAAGAAAAAGTATTGAAAGTTCCGTCAGTGTACGGTAGGTTGAAAATTGAATAGAAGTATTAAAAAATGGAGCAACAGGGCATGGGTAGAGTAGTACTCGAACCAAGGACGTTAGTTTTGCCTAACATCCCACTGCGGGTTAGGTCAAGGCACGGACGAATCCGCCACCTCAACAGGCAAAAGTAACGTGTTGAATCGCGCTCATGCTATCAGTGCTAGCTTGTGATAGTTTCTAGTGGTAGTTTGTATACACTCTGTTTTGATGCGTACATGAGAGAGGAACCCTCTCCTTTTGGGTTTGTTAATGTACACAACGTCTGATGATTACTCAAATTATATTATTCTCGCTCATCCTAAAACTGCAATATGCAGGAGTACGTTAAAAGAGCAGCAGCGATTGGCTGTTATTTAGGAAATCCATTTCGTGCATGATACCAAAAGGTGTAATGATGGCATTTTATTTGATAAAAAGCAATATGAATGCTGCATACAATACACGAAACATTTGTTTTTTGTACCAACTCCATGTTTACTAAATCAAATTTACAAAAATCAATTTCAGTGTATGAATTTATTTTTGAAATTAAAATGCTTTGAATTTCATTCAAAAAATGTTGTTTGCATTCGAAACATACTTTCTTTTTACTATAAATAATTCTGTTGTTTCATCTGATGAGTGTATGGTCAACTTTTTAATTGAAATGCACGAAATTTGTATCTGTCATTTGCATTTACGGAAAAACAACCGGTCAAAATTATTACAGAAATATTTCTTCAGTATTAAAACCATAAATAAATAGAGTTTTACAGAATTATTTTTTCTGCATCGGCCGAACAATACATCACGTCCGTTTATTCACTCTGGAGTGGAGCAAAAAAATACACTCTGGGATTCACGTAGGTCCACAAGGATCCAACGGAGTGGGACTCAAATAAAAGAATATAACAGTTATTGCTTCGAAAATTGGACAAACATACTTAATTAACTATTTATTGAACGTTTAATATGAAAAATAATAACGTTTTTGCTAAGAAAAGTAACGTTTTCATTAAAAATAATGGACTTTTTTTTCGGATGGTGATATAAAAAAAGCTAAGACATATAATTGCTTTTGATAAATTTCCCATGGAAGGTAATTATTTAAGACTGCTTGCGAGCGGCCTTCCGGCAGGTAACCGGAACATTCGCCATGGCCGACGAAAACATGAATGTAGGCATGTTTTTGAGTTCTTTCTTCGTTTTATTTATCAATTCCTCCTCAGTTTTTGCGACAAAATTGTTGGAGCAGATCTTACGCTTCAGGTTTGCCCGGAAATTTTCGATTGGAACGCAGCTGGTGGACGTTGGGTGGGTTTGCCGACTTGGGTAGCACATCGATATTCAGCCGCTCCAAATCCTCAAACGATCGCTTCGAGTAGTAGGCCGACGCCAGATCCGGCCAGAACACCGCGGTTTGCCCTTATGGTATTTTTCGACAAGCGACGCAACCTCGGGGAGGCTTTTCGTACAATATATTTCTCCGGTCATTTCCAGTCCAAAGCGAAAGTAGAGAGGCTTAGGCATCGCTTTCTCGCTGATTGTCAGCCACAGCAGCACCTTCTTGGGGAACTTGGTATGTGAAATGAACTTCACCTCGAAGCTCACTTCCTTCGTGGGGGAAGTAAAATACGAAGTGCCCTGTCAGTCGTTGCCATCCAGGGTGAGATAGGTCTCGTCGTCCATCACCACCGCCACGTCGCGATTCGCCGGGAAAATCGAGTTGACCATCTTATTCAGCCGCTGCCGCTGCATCATTGCCTGCAGCAGCTCCGAAACCAGTGGACGCGACTTCCGCTTCCTGACATGTATGTTCATGTTCGCCAGGTACTTTTTCACTGTTTGGCCGGTTGAACCGACCTCCCGGCCAAGCGCACGCAGCGATGTAGCCACTTTTCCCTCGGTCTTCCTCTTCAGCATCCTTTGGAGCTTCTTGTCGCTCAGGGTCGTCGGCCGTCCGGAACCGGGCTTTCTTTCGATGCTCTGATTGTTGTCTAATAGTGCCAAGATGTTGTAGATGCTGGAACGGGCGTATCCGGCGTCCAGAAAGTGCCGCACGATGTCCGTTTTCGACGCGGCGGGGTGCCGTTCTTTGAACGCGCACACTTCTGAACGGAGTTGCTTCACTGTTTTCGCCATCACGGTTAGAGTTCGACTGATAGAGCTGTCAAATTTTGTCTGCTGACTCATGGGTTACTATGATTGATGCTGCATGGGTAGTTTTGTCAGGGCGGGTGAAGGTAAACCCATGAAAAATCGGCAGTTTTTGTCCATTTGTCATATATTGTAAAATGAACATTACCCAAATGTCAGTGATATTACTGTTTAATATTACTTGATTTTGACTGATATTTTGGAGTATTATCAGCCATACCTAATTTTAGGTGAAATCAATATCTAATTTGCAGGTTTTCTCATCTCCGCATATAAACGCTGTGTGGATCAAGGCGGCAAAACTGCTTTTTTGAATCCGTGAGATTTTTTCAAGACATGATTACAAAAACTGCAATTGCATTTCTAGTCACCACTTCAACTTTTTGGAGCACCTATCACACGTGATAATCGTTTTAGACTGACGTACGTAAATTGATATGCCGTTGATTCTCGTGTGAGTGTCGCGCATCTAATGTTCTCCAAAGACCCACAATTGCAAAATAAGTAATCCAAAGAAAGGCCACAAACAAAGTATTTTGCCAAGCACTTTGATGGAAAGCAACTCGCCCGATCACGTGTTAGTAGAGTTGGTCACGTCCCCACCCGGAAACCCATTATCCTTCCGCATCCCGCAACCACCTTAAAATCGTATCTTCCCGTAGATTAGCTGCGCTTTACGAACCCGTTTTCTTCTATCTTGGCAGCCATTTCATTCCGACTCGCGACGGGAAGCCGCTAATGCCCCCGAATGGCAGTAAGCGCGCGATCAAAATCAATGACCTGGAAATCAGTGCGTTTAATGGACATCACTCCCCACCCTCCCACACATGCCCGGAGCCAGCATCATCAAAGCCGTTGACGACGCACAAACAAAAAAAGCTAGAATAAAAGAGTGTGCTCAGATATTATTACACCCGGCGAAATTTATTAACTTCATTCGTACAAGACGAAAACAAGATAATAAATTATCGTGGAACTTTGGCGTTTGCTCTCCGACGGATCGTTTGGTGGCTCCCAAGAGGATACGCTTCTTTTTTTTCCCTTGCTCGTTACTGGGGGGTGGAGTTTGTCAGTAGTACCAGAATCGATCTAACCTGTTGTGTACTAACTTTTCGGAAGAAGCTCTTCCACGGCAACAGATTACACCTCTGTGTGTTGTCTTCTCCCACCACCGACCGGATTTTCCGAACGGAAATAGAATTAGGATAATTTCATTACCATCAAGTTGGTCCACAGCGCCCGAGCGACCGAACTCGCTTCCAACATACAGCTTCTTCTTTTTTTTTTTGCTCCGCCATGCCAGGATCGAAAAGCATGAAATTGACTTTGCTCACGTACGAGTGCGATTATCGAATTTGTCGTTGGGTGGGCGAAAGTCGGCGCTTTATGTCTGCTTGAGGTGAATCACTTTTAATCGAATACGAAAGAGGAGCCAAACGCAACAATATATTATAAAATTCAAAACCCAGATAACCCGAAACCCGGTGGGGCCTAACCACTGTTATCTGCTGGAAAAGCCCGATCCCGGATGGTCCGATAAAATTTCACCGCAACTATTTTTATGCGTTCTTATTCCTCGGATTCCTCCGAAAGGATTTTTACAACCCGACGACTGACAAACCGGTGCTTGTGTTGTTGTACGAGCAGCATAGCAGTTTCCAACATCAAAGAGTTTCTCGTCACGTGTGTGTGTTGGTGTTTATCATAGGAGAGCAAAAAATCACAACCAGCCTCCCACCAGGAGTAAGTTTTGATAGCAGTGGTAGTCGTCGTGGTTGATCCAGTTAGTTGGTCCTCACTCCGGTGACGATGGCTAGAGCCAGGCAGGTTTTGAAGTATCTCTCTCATGGCCGGCTGACCACACGCAACTCACTGACCACCCAGGGGTTTTCGGTTTTTCGGAGGCGGCTTCGTCCTCCAACACGAGCGCAGCCAGTAACTGTATCCTCCTCAGCCGGGTGAAGCCACCCGAATACAAACCAACTAACGGTAAAGTGCGGTGCCGGCTCGCTGGCCGACCACAGGATCGGGTAGAGTTTCAGTTTGGAGAGGTCGGAATGCTTCGCTGTTCGACGGCCGCATCATATTCTGTTTCGCTGACGACCGGACCGGCCAGTTGGCTCTTGTCACTCAGTCTGGTCTAATTTGCCCGAATGTTTAG